>JANJXV010001292.1:0-154348 GCA_024803745.1 Megascapheus bottae
CACACCTCCATTCTATGACTTCACACCTCCATTCTGTGACTTCACACACCTCCATTCTGAGTTCACACACCTCCATTCCGTGACTTCACACTCCCCAAATCTGACTTCACACAGCTCCATTCTATGATTTCACACACCTCCATACTGTGACTTCACACACCTCCATTTTATGACTTCACACACCTCCATTGTGACTTCACACCTCCATTATGTGAGTTCACACACCTCCATTCTGACTTCACACACCCCCATTCTGTGATTTCACACACCTCCATTCCATGACTTCACACACCTCGTTCGATGACTTCACACACCTCCATTCTGTGACTTCAAACACCTTCATTCTGACTTCACACACCGCCATTCTGTGACTTCACACACCTCCATTCCATGACTTCACACACCTCCTTTCAATGACTTCTCACACCTTCATTCTGTGACTTCACACATCTCCATTCTGTGACTTCACACAAATCCATTCTGTAACTTACCACACCTCCATTCTGGGTCTTCACACACCACCATTCTGAGTTCACACACCTCCGTTCTGTGACTTAACACACCTTCATTCTGTGACTTCACACACCTTCATTCTATGACTTCACACACCTCCATTCTTTCAATTCACACACCTCCATTTTGAGTTCACACACCTACATTCTGTGACTTCACACACCTCCATTTGTGACTTTACACACCACCATTTTGACTTCACAAACCTCCATTCTGTGACTTCACAAACCTCCATTCTGTGACTTCACACACCTCTATTTTGACTTCACACACTTCCATTCTTTGACTTCACACACCTCCATTCTGTGACTTCGCACACCTCCATTGTTTGACTTCACACACCTCCATTCTGTGACTTCACACACCTTTATTGTTTGACTTCACACACCTCCATTCGTTGACTTCACACACCTTCATTCCATGACTTCACACGCCTCCATTCTATGAGTTCACACACCTCAATTCTTTGAGTTCACACACCTCCATTTTGACTTCACACACCTCCATTCTGTGACTTCACACACCTCCATTCTGTGACTTCACACACCTCCATTCTGTGACTTCACACACCTCCATTCTATGACTTCACACACCTCCATTCTGTGACTTCACACACCTCCATTCTGTGACTTCACACACCTCCATTTTGACTTCATACACTTCCATTCTTTGACTTCACACACCTCCATTCTGTGACTTCACACACCACCATTGTTTGACTTCACACACCTCCATTTTTGGACTTCAAACACCTCCTTTCCATGACTTCACACATCTCCATTTTATCAGTTCGCACACCTCGATTTTGACTTCACACACCTCCATTCTACTTCAGAAACATCCATTCTATGACTTCACACACCTCCATTCTATGACTTCACAAACCTCCATTTTGTGACTTCACACACCTTCATTCTGAGTTCACACACCTCAATTCTGTGACTTCACACACCTCAATTCTGGCTTCACACACCTTCATTCTATGACTTCACACACTTCCATTCTCTGACTTCACACACCTCCATTTTTGACTTCACACACCTCCATTGTGAGTTCACACACCTCCATTCTGTGACTTCACACACCTCCATTCTCTGCTTTCAAACACCTCCATTGTATGACTTAACACACCTTCATTCTTACTTCACAAACATCAGTTCTATGACTTCACACAACTCCATTCTATGACTTCACACACCTCCATTCTATGACTTCACACACCTCCATCTGTGACTTCACACACCTCAATTCTGTGACTTCACACACCTCCATTATGACTTCACACACCTCCATTCTATAACTTCACACACCTCCATTCTATGACTTCACACCTCCATTCTGTGACTTCAAACACCTCCATTCTGAGTTCACACACCTCCATTCTGTGACTTCACACTCCTCAAATCTGACTTCACACAGCTCCATTCTATGATTTCACACACCTCCATACTGTGACTTCACACACCTCCAATGTATGACTTCACACACCTCCATTGTGACTTCACACCTCCATTCTGTGAGTTCACACACCTCCATTCTGACTTCACACACCTCCATTCTATGACTTCACACACCTCCATTCTGACTTCAAACACCTACATTCTATGACTTCACACAACTCCATTCTGGCTTCACACACCGCCATTCTGTGACTTCACACACCTCCATTCCATGACTTCACACACCTCCTTTCCATGACTTCACACACCTCCATTCTGTGACTTCACACACCTCCATTCTGTGACTTCACACACCTTCATTTTGACTTCACACACTTCCATTCTTTGACTTCACACACCTCCATTCTGTGACTTCACACACCTTCATTTTGACTTCACACACTTCCATTCTTTGACTTCACACACCTCCATTCTGTGACTTCGCACACCTCCATTGTTTGACTTCACACACCTCCATCCTGTGACTTCACACACCTTTATTGTTTGACTTCACACACCTCCATTCGTTGACTTCACACACCTTCATTCCATGACTTCACACGCCTCCATTCTATGAGTTCACACACCTCAATTCTTTGAGTTCACACACCTCCATTTTGACTTCACACACCTCCATTCTGTGACTTCACACACCTCCATTCTGTGACTTCACACACCTCCATTCTGTGACTTCACACACCTCCATTCTATGACTTCACACACCTCCATTCTGTGACTTCACACACCTCCATTCTGTGACTTCACACACCTCCATTTTGACTTCATACACTTCCATTCTTTGACTTCACACACCTCCATTCTGTGACTTCACACACCACCATTGTTTGACTTCACACACCTCCATTTTTGGACTTCAAACACCTCCTTTCCATGACTTCACACATCTCCATTTTATCAGTTCGCACACCTCGATTTTGACTTCACACACCTCCATTCTACTTCAGAAACATCCATTCTATGACTTCACACACCTCCATTCTATGACTTCACAAACCTCCATTCTGTGACTTCACACACCTTCATTCTGAGTTCACACACCTCAATTCTGTGACTTCACAGACCTCAATTCTGGCTTCACACACCTTCATTCTATGACTTCACACACTTCCATTCTCTGACTTCACACACCTCCATTTTTGACTTCACACACCTCCATTGTGAGTTCACACACCTCCATTCTGTGACTTCACACACCTCCATTCTCTGCTTTCAAACACCTCCATTGTATGACTTAACACACCTTCATTCTTACTTCACAAACATCAGTTCTATGACTTCACACAACTCCATTCTATGACTTCACACACCTCCATTCTATGACTTCACACACCTCCATCTGTGACTTCACACACCTCCATTTTGACTTCACACACCTCCATTCTGTGACTTCACACACCTCCATTCTGTGACTTCACACACCTCCATTCTATGACTTCACACACCTCCATTCTGTGACTTCACACACCTCCATTCTGTGACTTCACACACCTCCATTTTGACTTCACACACTTCCATTCTTTGACTTCACACACCTCCATTCTGTGACTTCACACACCACCATTGTTTGACTTCACACACCTCCATTTTTCGACTTCAAACACCTCCTTTCCATGACTTCACACATCTCCATTTTATGAGTTCGCACACCTCCATTTTGACTTCACACACCTCCATTCTATGACTTCACACACCTCAATTCTACTTCAGAAACATCCATTCTATGACTTCACACACCTCCATTCTATGACTTCACAAACCTCCATTCTGTGACTTCACAAACCTTCATTCTGAGTTCACACACCTCAATTCTGTGACTTCACACACCTCAATTCTGGCTTCACACACCTTCATTCTATGACTTCACACACTTCCATTCTCTGACTTCACACACCTCCATTCTTTGACTTCACACACCTCCATTGTGAGTTCACACACCTCCATTCTGTGACTTCACACACCTCCATTCTGTGCCTTGAACACCTCCATTCTATGACTTAACACACCTTCATTCTTACTTCACAAACATCAATTCTATGACTTCACACACCTCCATTCTATGACTTCACACACCTCCATTCTATGACTTCACACACCTCCATCTCTGACTTCACACACCTCAATTCTGTGACATCACACACCTCCATTGTATGACTTCACACACCTCCATTGTGACTTCACACCTCCATTCTATGAGTTCACACACCTCCATTCTGACTTCACACACCTCCATTCTATGACTTCACACACCTCCATTCTGACTTCACACACCTACATTCTATGACTTCACACAACTCCATTCTGACTTCACACACCTCCATTCTGTGACTTCACACACCTCCATTCTGTGATTTCACACACCTCCATTCTGTGACTTCACACACCTCCATTTTGACTTCACACACTTCCATTCTTTGACTTCACACACCTCCATTCTGTGACTTCACACACCACCATTGTTTGACTTCACACACCTCCATTTTTGGACTTCAAACACCTCCTTTCCATGACTTCACACATCTCCATTTTATGAGTTCGCACACCTCCATTTTGACTTCACACACCTCCATTCTTTGACTTCACACACCTCCATTCTGTGACTTCACACACCTCCATTTTGACTTCACACACTTCCATTCTTTGACTTCACACATCTCCATTCTGTGACTTCACACAACTCCATTCTGTAACTTACCACACCTCCATTCTGGGACTTCACACACCTCCATTCTGAGTTCACACACCTCCGTTCTGTGACTTAACACACCTTCATTCTGTGACTTCACACACCTTCATTCTATGACTTCACACACCTCCATTTTTTCACTTCACACACCTCCATTTTGAGTGCACACACCTACATTCTGTGACTTCACACACCTCCATTGTTTGACTTCACACACCTCCATTCTGTGACTTCACACACCTTTATTGTTTGACTTCACACACCTCTATTCGTTGACTTCACACACCTTCATTCCATGACTTCACACGCCTCCATTCTATGAGTTCACACACCTCAATTCTATGAGTTCACACACCTCCATTTTGACTTCACACACCTCCATTCTGTGACTTCACACACCTCCATTCTGTGACTTCACACACCTCCATTCTGTGACTTTACACACTTCCATTCTTTGACTTCACACACCTCCATTCTGTGACTTCACACACCACCATTGTTTGACTTCACACATCTCCATTTTTGGACTTCAAACACCTCCTTTCCATGACTTCACACATCTCCATTTTATGAGTTCGCACACCTCCATTTTGACTTCACACACCTCCATTCTATGACTTCACACACCTCCATTGTACTTCAGAAACATCCATTCTATGACTTCACACACCTCCATTCTATGACTTCACACCTCCATTCTGTGACTTCACACACCTCCATTCTGAGTTCACACACCTCCATTCCGTGACTTCACACTCCCCAAATCTGACTTCACACAGCTCCATTCTATGATTTCACACACCTCCATACTGTGACTTCACACACCTCCATTTTATGACTTCACACACCTCCATTGTGACTTCACACCTCCATTATGTGAGTTCACACACCTCCATTCTGACTTCACACACCCCCATTCTGTGATTTCACACACCTCCATTCCATGACTTCACACACCTCGTTCGATGACTTCACACACCTCCATTCTGTGACTTCAAACACCTTCATTCTGACTTCACACACCGCCATTCTGTGACTTCACACACCTCCATTCCATGACTTCACACACCTCCTTTCAATGACTTCTCACACCTTCATTCTGTGACTTCACACATCTCCATTCTGTGACTTCACACAAATCCATTCTGTAACTTACCACACCTCCATTCTGGGTCTTCACACACCACCATTCTGAGTTCACACACCTCCGTTCTGTGACTTAACACACCTTCATTCTGTGACTTCACACACCTTCATTCTATGACTTCACACACCTCCATTCTTTCAATTCACACACCTCCATTTTGAGTTCACACACCTACATTCTGTGACTTCACACACCTCCATTTGTGACTTTACACACCACCATTTTGACTTCACAAACCTCCATTCTGTGACTTCACAAACCTCCATTCTGTGACTTCACACACCTCTATTTTGACTTCACACACTTCCATTCTTTGACTTCACACACCTCCATTCTGTGACTTCGCACACCTCCATTGTTTGACTTCACACACCTCCATTCTGTGACTTCACACACCTTTATTGTTTGACTTCACACACCTCCATTCGTTGACTTCACACACCTTCATTCCATGACTTCACACGCCTCCATTCTATGAGTTCACACACCTCAATTCTTTGAGTTCACACACCTCCATTTTGACTTCACACACCTCCATTCTGTGACTTCACACACCTCCATTCTGTGACTTCACACACCTCCATTCTGTGACTTCACACACCTCCATTCTATGACTTCACACACCTCCATTCTGTGACTTCACACACCTCCATTCTGTGACTTCACACACCTCCATTTTGACTTCATACACTTCCATTCTTTGACTTCACACACCTCCATTCTGTGACTTCACACACCACCATTGTTTGACTTCACACACCTCCATTTTTGGACTTCAAACACCTCCTTTCCATGACTTCACACATCTCCATTTTATCAGTTCGCACACCTCGATTTTGACTTCACACACCTCCATTCTACTTCAGAAACATCCATTCTATGACTTCACACACCTCCATTCTATGACTTCACAAACCTCCATTTTGTGACTTCACACACCTTCATTCTGAGTTCACACACCTCAATTCTGTGACTTCACACACCTCAATTCTGGCTTCACACACCTTCATTCTATGACTTCACACACTTCCATTCTCTGACTTCACACACCTCCATTTTTGACTTCACACACCTCCATTGTGAGTTCACACACCTCCATTCTGTGACTTCACACACCTCCATTCTCTGCTTTCAAACACCTCCATTGTATGACTTAACACACCTTCATTCTTACTTCACAAACATCAGTTCTATGACTTCACACAACTCCATTCTATGACTTCACACACCTCCATTCTATGACTTCACACACCTCCATCTGTGACTTCACACACCTCAATTCTGTGACTTCACACACCTCCATTATGACTTCACACACCTCCATTCTATAACTTCACACACCTCCATTCTATGACTTCACACCTCCATTCTGTGACTTCAAACACCTCCATTCTGAGTTCACACACCTCCATTCTGTGACTTCACACTCCTCAAATCTGACTTCACACAGCTCCATTCTATGATTTCACACACCTCCATACTGTGACTTCACACACCTCCAATGTATGACTTCACACACCTCCATTGTGACTTCACACCTCCATTCTGTGAGTTCACACACCTCCATTCTGACTTCACACACCTCCATTCTATGACTTCACACACCTCCATTCTGACTTCAAACACCTACATTCTATGACTTCACACAACTCCATTCTGGCTTCACACACCGCCATTCTGTGACTTCACACACCTCCATTCCATGACTTCACACACCTCCTTTCCATGACTTCACACACCTCCATTCTGTGACTTCACACACCTCCATTCTGTGACTTCACACACCTTCATTTTGACTTCACACACTTCCATTCTTTGACTTCACACACCTCCATTCTGTGACTTCACACACCTTCATTTTGACTTCACACACTTCCATTCTTTGACTTCACACACCTCCATTCTGTGACTTCGCACACCTCCATTGTTTGACTTCACACACCTCCATCCTGTGACTTCACACACCTTTATTGTTTGACTTCACACACCTCCATTCGTTGACTTCACACACCTTCATTCCATGACTTCACACGCCTCCATTCTATGAGTTCACACACCTCAATTCTTTGAGTTCACACACCTCCATTTTGACTTCACACACCTCCATTCTGTGACTTCACACACCTCCATTCTGTGACTTCACACACCTCCATTCTGTGACTTCACACACCTCCATTCTATGACTTCACACACCTCCATTCTGTGACTTCACACACCTCCATTCTGTGACTTCACACACCTCCATTTTGACTTCATACACTTCCATTCTTTGACTTCACACACCTCCATTCTGTGACTTCACACACCACCATTGTTTGACTTCACACACCTCCATTTTTGGACTTCAAACACCTCCTTTCCATGACTTCACACATCTCCATTTTATCAGTTCGCACACCTCGATTTTGACTTCACACACCTCCATTCTACTTCAGAAACATCCATTCTATGACTTCACACACCTCCATTCTATGACTTCACAAACCTCCATTCTGTGACTTCACACACCTTCATTCTGAGTTCACACACCTCAATTCTGTGACTTCACACACCTCAATTCTGGCTTCACACACCTTCATTCTATGACTTCACACACTTCCATTCTCTGACTTCACACACCTCCATTTTTGACTTCACACACCTCCATTGTGAGTTCACACACCTCCATTCTGTGACTTCACACACCTCCATTCTCTGCTTTCAAACACCTCCATTGTATGACTTAACACACCTTCATTCTTACTTCACAAACATCAGTTCTATGACTTCACACAACTCCATTCTATGACTTCACACACCTCCATTCTATGACTTCACACACCTCCATCTGTGACTTCACACACCTCAATTCTGTGACTTCACACACCTCCATTATGACTTCACACACCTCCATTCTATAACTTCACACACCTCCATTCTATGACTTCACACCTCCATTCTGTGACTTCAAACACCTCCATTCTGAGTTCACACACCTCCATTCTGTGACTTCACACTCCTCAAATCTGACTTCACACAGCTCCATTCTATGATTTCACACACCTCCATACTGTGACTTCACACACCTCCAATGTATGACTTCACACACCTCCATTGTGACTTCACACCTCCATTCTGTGAGTTCACACACCTCCATTCTGACTTCACACACCTCCATTCTATGACTTCACACACCTCCATTCTGACTTCAAACACCTACATTCTATGACTTCACACAACTCCATTCTGGCTTCACACACCGCCATTCTGTGACTTCACACACCTCCATTCCATGACTTCACACACCTCCTTTCCATGACTTCACACACCTCCATTCTGTGACTTCACACACCTCCATTCTGTGACTTCACACACCTTCATTTTGACTTCACACACTTCCATTCTTTGACTTCACACACCTCCATTCTGTGACTTCACACACCACCATTGTTTGACTTCACACACCTTTATTTTTTGACTTCACACACCTCCATTGTGAGTTCACACACCTCCATTCTGTGACTTCACACACCCCATTCTGTGACTTCACACACCTTTATTGTTTGACTTCACACACCTCCATTCTTTGACTTCACACACCTTCATTCCCTGACTTCACACACCTCCATTCTATGAGTTCACACACCTCAATTCTATGAGTTCACACACCTCCATTTTGACTTCACACACCTCCATTCTATGACTTCACACACCTTCATTCTTACTTCAGAAACATCCATTCTATGACTTCGCACACCTCCATTCTATGAGTTCACACACCTCCATTCTGTGACTTCACACACCTCCATTCCATGACTTCACACACCTCCATTCTTTGACTTCACACACCTCCATTTGTGACTCTACACACCACCTTTTTGACTACACACACCTCCATTCTTTGATTTCACACACCTCCATTCTGTGACTTCACACACCTTTATTGTTTGACTTCACACCTCCATTCTTTGACTTCACACACCTCCATTCCATGACTTCACACACTTCCATTCTATGAGTTCACATATCTCCATTCTATGAGTTCACACACCTCCATTTTGACCTTACACACCTCCATTCTGTGACTTAACACACCTCCATTCTGTGACTTCACACACCTCAATTCTGTGACTTCACACACCTCCATTCTATGACTTCACACACCTCCATTCTGTGACTTCACACACCTCCATTCTGTGACTTCACACACCTCCATTTTGACTTCACACACTTCCATTCTTTGACTTCACACACCTCCATTCTGTGACTTCACACACCTCCATTTTGACTTCACACACTTCCATTCTTTGACTTCACACACCTCCATTCTGTGACTTCACAAACCACCATTGTTTGACTTCACACACCTCCATTTTTGGACTTCACACACCTCCTTTCCTTGACTTCACACATATCCATTTTATGAGTTCGCACACCTCCATTTTGACTTCACACACTTCCATTCTGTGATTTCACACACCTCCATTCTGTGACTTCGCACACCTCCATTGTTTGACTTCACACACCTCCATTCTTTGATTTCACACACCTCCATTCCATGACTTCACACACCGCCACTCTATCAGTTCACACACATCCATTCTATGAGTTCACATACCAACATTTTGATGGCACACACCTCCATTCTATGACTGCACACCCCTACATTCTTACTTCAAAAACATCCATACTATGACTTTACAAACCTCCATTCTATGTGTTCAGAAACGTCCATTCTATGACTTCACACACCTCCATTCTATGACTTTACACACCTCCATTCTATGACTTCACACACCTCCATTCTATGACTTCACACACTTCCATTCTGTGACTTCACACATCTCTATTCTATGAGTTCACACACCTGCATTGTCACTTCACACACCTCCATTCTATGACTTCACACAGCTCCATTCTGACTTCACACACCTCCATTCTGACTTCACAAACATCAATTCTGTGACTTCACACACCTCCATTCTTTGACTTCACACACCTCCATTGTGAGTTCACACGCCTCCATTCTGACTTCACAAACATCAATTCTGTGACTTCACACAACTCCATTCTATGACTTCACACACCTCCATTCTATGACTTCACACACCTCCATTCTCTGACTTCACAAACCTCCATTCTGACTTCACACACCTCCATTCTGAGCTCACAAACATCAATTCTGTGACTTCACACACCTCCATTCTATGTCTTCACAAACCTCCATTCTAAGACTTCACACACTTCATTCTTTGACTTCACACACCTCCATTCTGTGACTTCGCACACCTCCATTATTTGACTTCACACACCTCCATTCTGTGACTTCACACACTTTTATTGTTTGACTTCACACACCTCCATTCGTTGACTTCACACACCTTCATTCCATGACTTCACACGCCTCCATTCTATGAGTTCACACAACTCAATTCTATGAGTTCACACACCTCCATTTTGACTTCACACACCTCCATTCTGTGACTTCACACACCTCCATTCTGTGACTTCACACACCTCCATTCTGTGACTTCACACACCTCCATTCTATGACTTCACACACCTCCATTCTGTGACTTCACACACCTCCATTCTGTGACTTCACACACCTCCATTTTGACTTCATACACTTCCATTCTTTGACTTCACACACCTCCATTCTGTGACTTCACACACCACCATTGTTTGACTTCACAGACCTCCATTTTTGGACTTCAAACACCTCCTTTCCATGACTTCACACATCTCCATTTTATGAGTTCGCACACCTCCATTTTGACTTCACACACCTCCATTCTATGACTTCACACACCTCCATTCTACTTCAGAAACATCCATTCTATGACTTCACACACCTCCATTCTATGACTTCACAAACCTCCATTTTGTGACTTCACACACCTTCATTCTGAGTTCACACACCTCAATTCTGTTACTTCACACACCTCAATTCTGGCTTCACACACCTTCATTCTATGACTTCACACACTTCCATTCTCTGACTTCACACACCTCCATTCTTTGACTTCACACACCTCCATTGTGAGTTCACACACCTCCATTCTGTGACTTCACACACCTCCATTCTGTGCCTTCAACACCTCCATTCTATGACTTAACACACCTTCATTCTTACTTCACAAACATCAATTCTATGACTTCACACACCTCCATTCTATGACTTCACACACCTCCATTCTATGACTTCACACACCTCCATCTGTGACTTCACACACCTCCATTCTGAGTTCACACACCTCCATTCTGTGACTTCACACTCCTCAAATCTGACTTCACACAGCTCCATTCTATGATTTCACACACCTCCATACTGTGACTTCACACACCTCCATTGTATGACTTCACACACCTCCATCTGTGACTTCACACACCTCAATTCTGTGACTTCACACACCTCCATTATGACTTCACACACCTCCATTCTATGACTTCACACCTCCATTCTGTGACTTCAAACACCTCCATTCTGAGTTCACACACCTCCATTCTGTGACTTCACACTCCTCAAATCTGACTTCACACAGCTCCATTCTATGATTTCACACACCTCCATACTGTGACTTCACACACCTCCAATGTATGACTTCACACACCTCCATTGTGACTTCACACCTCCATTCTGTGAGTTCACACACCTCCATTCTGACTTCACACACCTCCATTCTATGACTTCACACACCTCCATTCTGACTTCAAACACCTACATTCTATGACTTCACACAACTCCATTCTGGCTTCACACACCGCCATTCTGTGACTTCACACACCTCCATTCCATGACTTCACACACCTCCTTTCCATGACTTCACACACCTCCATTCTGTGACTTCACACACCTCCATTCTGTGACTTCACACACCTTCATTTTGACTTCACACACTTCCATTCTTTGACTTCACACACCTCCATTCTGTGACTTCACACACCACCATTGTTTGACTTCACACACCTTTATTTTTTGACTTCACACACCTCCATTGTGAGTTCACACACCTCCATTCTGTGACTTCACACACCCCATTCTGTGACTTCACACACCTTTATTGTTTGACTTCACACACCTCCATTCTTTGACTTCACACACCTTCATTCCCTGACTTCACACACCTCCATTCTATGAGTTCACACACCTCAATTCTATGAGTTCACACACCTCCATTTTGACTTCACACACCTCCATTCTATGACTTCACACACCTTCATTCTTACTTCAGAAACATCCATTCTATGACTTCGCACACCTCCATTCTATGAGTTCACACACCTCCATTCTGTGACTTCACACACCTCCATTCCATGACTTCACACACCTCCATTCTTTGACTTCACACACCTCCATTTGTGACTCTACACACCACCTTTTTGACTACACACACCTCCATTCTTTGATTTCACACACCTCCATTCTGTGACTTCACACACCTTTATTGTTTGACTTCACACCTCCATTCTTTGACTTCACACACCTCCATTCCATGACTTCACACACTTCCATTCTATGAGTTCACATATCTCCATTCTATGAGTTCACACACCTCCATTTTGACCTTACACACCTCCATTCTGTGACTTAACACACCTCCATTCTGTGACTTCACACACCTCAATTCTGTGACTTCACACACCTCCATTCTATGACTTCACACACCTCCATTCTGTGACTTCACACACCTCCATTCTGTGACTTCACACACCTCCATTTTGACTTCACACACTTCCATTCTTTGACTTCACACACCTCCATTCTGTGACTTCACACACCTCCATTTTGACTTCACACACTTCCATTCTTTGACTTCACACACCTCCATTCTGTGACTTCACAAACCACCATTGTTTGACTTCACACACCTCCATTTTTGGACTTCACACACCTCCTTTCCTTGACTTCACACATATCCATTTTATGAGTTCGCACACCTCCATTTTGACTTCACACACTTCCATTCTGTGATTTCACACACCTCCATTCTGTGACTTCGCACACCTCCATTGTTTGACTTCACACACCTCCATTCTTTGATTTCACACACCTCCATTCCATGACTTCACACACCGCCACTCTATCAGTTCACACACATCCATTCTATGAGTTCACATACCAACATTTTGATGGCACACACCTCCATTCTATGACTGCACACCCCTACATTCTTACTTCAAAAACATCCATACTATGACTTTACAAACCTCCATTCTATGTGTTCAGAAACGTCCATTCTATGACTTCACACACCTCCATTCTATGACTTTACACACCTCCATTCTATGACTTCACACACCTCCATTCTATGACTTCACACACTTCCATTCTGTGACTTCACACATCTCTATTCTATGAGTTCACACACCTGCATTGTCACTTCACACACCTCCATTCTATGACTTCACACAGCTCCATTCTGACTTCACACACCTCCATTCTGACTTCACAAACATCAATTCTGTGACTTCACACACCTCCATTCTTTGACTTCACACACCTCCATTGTGAGTTCACACGCCTCCATTCTGACTTCACAAACATCAATTCTGTGACTTCACACAACTCCATTCTATGACTTCACACACCTCCATTCTATGACTTCACACACCTCCATTCTCTGACTTCACAAACCTCCATTCTGACTTCACACACCTCCATTCTGAGCTCACAAACATCAATTCTGTGACTTCACACACCTCCATTCTATGTCTTCACAAACCTCCATTCTAAGACTTCACACACTTCATTCTTTGACTTCACACACCTCCATTCTGTGACTTCGCACACCTCCATTATTTGACTTCACACACCTCCATTCTGTGACTTCACACACTTTTATTGTTTGACTTCACACACCTCCATTCGTTGACTTCACACACCTTCATTCCATGACTTCACACGCCTCCATTCTATGAGTTCACACAACTCAATTCTATGAGTTCACACACCTCCATTTTGACTTCACACACCTCCATTCTGTGACTTCACACACCTCCATTCTGTGACTTCACACACCTCCATTCTGTGACTTCACACACCTCCATTCTATGACTTCACACACCTCCATTCTGTGACTTCACACACCTCCATTCTGTGACTTCACACACCTCCATTTTGACTTCATACACTTCCATTCTTTGACTTCACACACCTCCATTCTGTGACTTCACACACCACCATTGTTTGACTTCACACACCTCCATTTTTGGACTTCAAACACCTCCTTTCCATGACTTCACACATCTCCATTTTATGAGTTCGCACACCTCCATTTTGACTTCACACACCTCCATTCTATGACTTCACACACCTCCATTCTACTTCAGAAACATCCATTCTATGACTTCACACACCTCCATTCTATGACTTCACAAACCTCCATTTTGTGACTTCACACACCTTCATTCTGAGTTCACACACCTCAATTCTGTTACTTCACACACCTCAATTCTGGCTTCACACACCTTCATTCTATGACTTCACACACTTCCATTCTCTGACTTCACACACCTCCATTCTTTGACTTCACACACCTCCATTGTGAGTTCACACACCTCCATTCTGTGACTTCACACACCTCCATTCTGTGCCTTCAACACCTCCATTCTATGACTTAACACACCTTCATTCTTACTTCACAAACATCAATTCTATGACTTCACACACCTCCATTCTATGACTTCACACACCTCCATTCTATGACTTCACACACCTCCATCTGTGACTTCACACACCTCCATTCTGAGTTCACACACCTCCATTCTGTGACTTCACACTCCTCAAATCTGACTTCACACAGCTCCATTCTATGATTTCACACACCTCCATACTGTGACTTCACACACCTCCATTGTATGACTTCACACACCTCCATCTGTGACTTCACACACCTCAATTCTGTGACTTCACACACCTCCATTATGACTTCACACACCTCCATTCTATAACTTCACACACCTCCATTCTATGACTTCACACCTCCATTCTGTGACTTCACACACCTCCATTCTGAGTTCACACACCTCCATTCTGTGACTTCACACTCCTCAAATCTGACTTCACACAGCTCCATTCTATGATTTCACACACCTCCATACTGTGACTTCACACACCTCCAATGTATGACTTCACACACCTCCATTGTGACTTCACACCTCCATTCTGTGAGTTCACACACCTCCATTCTGACTTCACACACCTCCATTCTATGACTTCACACACCTCCATTCTGACTTCAAACACCTAAATTCTATGACTTCACACAACTCCATTCTGGCTTCACACACCGCCATTCTGTGACTTCACACACCTCCATTCCATGACTTCGCACACCTCCTTTCGATGACTTCACACACCTCCATCTGTGACTTCACACACCTCCTTCTGTGACTTCACACACCTTCATTTTGACTTCACACACTTCCATTCTTTGACTTCACACACCTCCATTCTGTGACTTCACACACCACCATTGTTTGACTTCACACACCTTTATTGTTTGACTTCACACACCTCCATTGTGAGTTCACACACCTCCATTCTGTGACTTCACACACCCCATTCTGTGACTTCACACACCTTTATTGTTTGACTTCACACACCTCCATTCTTTGACTTCACACACCTTCATTCCATGACTTCACACACCTCCATTCTATGAGTTCACACACCTCAATTCTATGAGTTCACACACCTCCATTTTGACTTCACACACCTCCATTCTATGACTTCACACACCTTCATTCTTACTTCAGAAACATCCATTCTATGACTTCGCACACCTCCATTCTATGAGTTCACACACCTCCATTCTGTGACTTCACACACCTCCATTCCATGACTTCACACACCTCCATTCTTTGACTTCACACACCTCCATTTGTGACTCTACACACCACCTTTTTGACTACACACACCTCCATTCTGTGATTTCACACACCTCCATTCTGTGACTTCACACACCTTTATTGTTTGACTTCACACCTCCATTCTTTGACTTCACACACCTCCATTCCATGACTTCACACACTTCCATTCTATGAGTTCACATATCTCCATTCTATGAGTTCACACACCTCCATTTTGACCTTACACACCTCCATTCTGTGACTTAACACACCTCCATTCTGTGACTTCACACACCTCAATTCTGTGACTTCACACACCTCCATTCTATGACTTCACACACCTCCATTCTGTGACTTCACACACCTCCATTCTGTGACTTCACACACCTCCATTTTGACTTCACACACTTCCATTCTTTGACTTCACACACCTCCATTCTGTGACTTCACACACCTCCATTTTGACTTCACACACTTCCATTCTTTGACTTCACACACCTCCATTCTGTGACTTCACAAACCACCATTGTTTGACTTCACACACCTCCATTTTTGGACTTCACACACCTCCTTTCCTTGACTTCACACATATCCATTTTATGAGTTCGCACACCTCCATTTTGACTTCACACACTTCCATTCTGTGATTTCACACACCTCCATTCTGTGACTTCGCACACCTCCATTGTTTGACTTCACACACCTCCATTCTTTGATTTCACACACCTCCATTCCATGACTTCACACACCGCCACTCTATCAGTTCACACACATCCATTCTATGAGTTCACATACCACCATTTTGATGGCACACACCTCCATTCTATGACTTCACACCCCTACATTCTTACTTCAAAAACATCCATTCTATGACTTTACAACCCTCCATTCTATGTGTTCAGAAACGTCCATTCTATGACTTCACACACCTCCATTCTATGACTTTACACACCTCCATTCTATGACTTCACACACCTCCATTCTATGACTTCACACACTTCCATTCTGTGACTTCACACATCTCTATTCTATGAGTTCACACACCTGCATTGTCACTTCACACACCTCCATTCTATGACTTCACACAACTCCATTCTGACTTCACACACCTCCATTCTGACTTCACAAACATCAATTCTGTGACTTCACACACCTCCATTCTTTGACTTCACACACCTCCATTGTGAGTTCACACGCCTCCATTCTGACTTCACAAACATCAATTCTGTGACTTCACACAACTCCATTCTATGACTTCACACACCTCCATTCTATGACTTCACACACCTCCATTCTCTGACTTCACAAACCTCCATTCTGACTTCACACACCTCCATTCTGAGCTCACAAACATCAATTCTGTGACTTCACACACCTCCATTCTATGTCTTCACAAACCTCCATTCTAAGACTTCACACACTTCATTCTTTGACTTCACACACCTCCATTCTGT
This sequence comes from Megascapheus bottae, assembly GCA_024803745.1. Taxonomy (NCBI): domain Eukaryota; kingdom Metazoa; phylum Chordata; class Mammalia; order Rodentia; family Geomyidae; genus Megascapheus; species Megascapheus bottae. The sequence goes on from JANJXV010001292.1 coordinate 18,091, forward strand.
GACTTCGCACACCTCCATTATTTGACTTCACACACCTCCATTCTGTGACTTCACACACTTTTATTGTTTGACTTCACACACCTCCATTCGTTGACTTCACACACCTTCATTCCATGACTTCACACGCCTCCATTCTATGAGTTCACACAACTCAATTCTATGAGTTCACACACCTCCATTTTGACTTCACACACCTCCATTCTGTGACTTCACACACCTCCATTCTGTGACTTCACACACCTCCATTCTGTGACTTCACACACCTCCATTCTATGACTTCACACACCTCCATTCTGTGACTTCACACACCTCCATTCTGTGACTTCACACACCTCCATTTTGACTTCATACACTTCCATTCTTTGACTTAACACACCTCCATTCTGTGACTTCACACACCACCATTGTTTGACTTCACACACCTCCATTTTTGGACTTCAAACACCTCCTTTCCATGACTTCACACATCTCCATTTTATGAGTTCGCACACCTCCATTTTGACTTCACACACCTCCATTCTATGACTTCACACACCTCCATTCTACTTCAGAAACATCCATTCTATGACTTCACACACCTCCATTCTATGACTTCACAAATCTCCATTTTGTGACTTCACACACCTTCATTCTGAGTTCACACACCTCAATTCTGTGACTTCACACACCTCAATTCTGGCTTCACACACCTTCATTCTATGACTTCACACACTTCCATTCTCTGACTTCACACACCTCCATTCTTTGACTTCACACACCTCCATTGTGAGTTCACACACCTCCATTCTGTGACTTCACACACCTCCATTCTGTGCCTTCAACACCTCCATTCTATGACTTAACACACCTTCATTCTTACTTCACAAACATCAATTCTATGACTTCACACACCTCCATTCTATGACTTCACACACCTCCATTCTATGACTTCACACACCTCCATCTGTGACTTCACACACCTCCATTCTGAGTTCACACACCTCCATTCTGTGACTTCACACTCCTCAAATCTGACTTCACACAGCTCCATTCTATGATTTCACACACCTCCATACTGTGACTTCACACACCTCCATTGTATGACTTCACACACCTCCATCTGTGACTTCACACACCTCAATTCTGTGACTTCACACACCTCCATTATGACTTCACACACCTCCATTCTATAACTTCACACACCTCCATTCTATGACTTCACACCTCCATTCTGTGACTTCACACACCTCCATTCTGTGACTTCACACTCCTCAAATCTGACTTCACACAGCTCCATTCTATGATTTCACACACCTCCATACTGTGACTTCACACACCTCCAATGTATGACTTCACACACCTCCATTGTGACTTCACACCTCCATTCTGTGAGTTCACACACCTCCATTCTGACTTCACACACCTCCATTCTATGACTTCACACACCTCCATTCTGACTTCAAACACCTACATTCTATGACTTCACACAACTCCATTCTGGCTTCACACACCGCCATTCTGTGACTTCACACACCTCCATTCCATGACTTCGCACACCTCCTTTCGATGACTTCACACACCTCCATTCTGTGACTTCACACACCTCCATTCTGTGACTTCACACACCTTCATTTTGACTTCACACACTTCCATTCTTTGACTTCACACACCTCCATTCTGTGACTTCACACACCACCATTGTTTGACTTCACACACCTTTATTGTTTGACTTCACACACCTCCATTGTGAGTTCACACACCTCCATTCTGTGACTTCACACACCCCATTCTGTGACTTCACACACCTTTATTGTTTGACTTCACACACCTCCATTCTTTGACTTCACACACCTTCATTCCATGACTTCACACACCTCCATTCTATGAGTTCACACACCTCAATTCTATGAGTTCACACACCTCCATTTTGACTTCACACACCTCCATTCTATGACTTCACACACCTTCATTCTTACTTCAGAAACATCCATTCTATGACTTCGCACACCTCCATTCTATGAGTTCACACACCTCCATTCTGTGACTTCACACACCTCCATTCCATGACTTCACACACCTCCATTCTTTGACTTCACACACCTCCATTTGTGACTCTACACACCACCTTTTTGACTACACACACCTCCATTCTGTGATTTCACACACCTCCATTCTGTGACTTCACACACCTTTATTGTTTGACTTCACACCTCCATTCTTTGACTTCACACACCTCCATTGTGAGTTCACACACCTCCATTCTGTGACTTCACACACCTCCATTCTGTGCCTTCAACACCTCCATTCTATGACTTAACACACCTTCATTCTTACTTCACAAACATCAATTCCATGACTTCACACACCTCCATTCTATGACTTCACACACCTCCATTCTATGACTTCACACACCTCCATCTGTGACTTCACACACCTCCATTCTGAGTTCACACACCTCCATTCTGTGACTTCACACTCCTCAAATCTGACTTCACACAGCTCCATTCTATGATTTCACACACCTCCATACTGTGACTTCACACACCTCCATTGTATGACTTCACATACCTCCATCTGTGACTTCACACACCTCAATTCTGTGACTTCACACACCTCCATTATGACTTCACACACCTCCATTCTATAACTTCACACACCTCCATTCTATGACTTCACACCTCCATTCTGTGACTTCACACACCTCCATTCTGAGTTCACACACCTCCATTCTGTGACTTCACACTCCTCAAATCTGACTTCACACAGCTCCATTCTATGATTTCACACACCTCCATACTGTGACTTCACACACCTCCAATGTATGACTTCACACACCTCCATTGTGACTTCACACCTCCATTCTGTGAGTTCACACACCTCCATTCTGACTTCACACACCTCCATTCTATGACTTCACACACCTCCATTCTGACTTCAAACACCTACATTCTATGACTTCACACAACTCCATTCTGGCTTCACACACCGCCATTCTGTGACTTCACACACCTCCATTCCATGACTTCACACACCTCCTTTCGATGACTTCACACACCTCCATTCTGTGACTTCACACACCTCCATTCTGTGACTTCACACACCTTCATTTTGACTTCACACACTTCCATTCTTTGACTTCACACACCTCCATTCTGTGACTTCACACACCACCATTGTTTGACTTCACACACCTTTATTGTTTGACTTCACACACCTCCATTGTGAGTTCACACACCTCCATTCTGTGACTTCACACACCCCATTCTGTGACTTCACACACCTTTATTGTTTGACTTCACACACCTCCATTCTTTGACTTCACACACCTTCATTCCATGACTTCACACACCTCCATTCTATGAGTTCACACACCTCAATTCTATGAGTTCACACACCTCCATTTTGACTTCACACACCTCCATTCTATGACTTCACACACCTTCATTCTTACTTCAGAAACATCCATTCTATGACTTCGCACACCTCCATTCTATGAGTTCACACACCTCCATTCCATGACTTCACACACCTCCATTCTTTGACTTCACACACCTCCATTTGTGACTCTACACACCACCTTTTTGACTACACACACCTCCATTCTGTGATTTCACACACCTCCATTCTGTGACTTCACACACCTTTATTGTTTGACTTCACACCTCCATTCTTTGACTTCACACACCTCCATTCCATGACTTCACACACTTCCATTCTATGAGTTCACATATCTCCATTCTATGAGTTCACACACCTCCATTTTGACCTTACACACCTCCATTCTGTGACTTCACACACCTCCATTCTGTGACTTCACACACCTCAATTCTGTGACTTCACACACCTCCATTCTATGACTTCACACACCTCCATTCTGTGACTTCACACACCTCCATTCTGTGACTTCACACACCTCCATTTTGACTTCACACACTTCCATTCTTTGACTTCACACACCTCCATTCTGTGACTTCACACACCTCCATTTTGACTTCACACACTTCCATTCTTTGACTTCACACACCTCCATTCTGTGACTTCACACACCACCATTGTTTGACTTCACACACCTCCATTTTTGGACTTCACACACCTCCTTTCCTTGACTTCACACATATCCATTTTATGAGTTCGCACACCTCCATTTTGACTTCACACACTTCCATTCTGTGATTTCACACACCTCCATTCTGTGACTTCGCACACCTCCATTGTTTGACTTCACACACCTCCATTCTTTGATTTCACACACCTCCATTCCATGACTTCACACACCGCCACTCTATCAGTTCACACACATCCATTCTATGAGTTCACATACCACCATTTTGATGGCACACACCTCCATTCTATGACTTCACACCCCTACATTCTTACTTCAAAAACATCCATTCTATGACTTTACAAACCTCCATTCTATGTGTTCAGAAACGTCCATTCTATAACTTCACACACCTCCATTCTATGACTTTACACACCTCCATTCTATGACTTCACACACCTCCATTCTATGACTTCACACACTTCCATTCTGTGACTTCACACATCTCTATTCTATGAGTTCACACACCTGCATTGTCACTTCACACACCTCCATTCTATGACTTCACACAACTCCATTCTGACTTCACACACCTCCATTCTGACTTCACAAACATCAATTCTGTGACTTCACACACCTCCATTCTTTGACTTCACACACCTCCATTGTGAGTTCACACACCTCCATTCTGACTTCACAAACATCAATTCTGTGACTTCACACAACTCCATTCTATGACTTCACACACCTCCATTCTATGACTTCACACACCTCCATTCTCTGACTTCACAAACCTCCATTCTGACTTCACACACCTCCATTCTGAGCTCACAAACATCAATTCTGTGACTTCACACACCTCCATTCTATGTCTTCACAAACCTCCATTCAAAGACTTCACACACTTCCATTCTTTGACTTCACACACCTCCATTCTGTGACTTCGCACACCTCCATTATTTGACTTCACACACCTCCATTCTGTGACTTCACACACTTTTATTGTTTGACTTCACACACCTCCATTCGTTGACTTCACACACCTTCATTCCATGACTTCACACGCCTCCATTCTATGAGTTCACACAACTCAATTCTATGAGTTCACACACCTCCATTTTGACTTCACACACCTCCATTCTGTGACTTCACACACCTCCATTCTGTGACTTCACACACCTCCATTCTGTGACTTCACACACCTCCATTCTATGACTTCACACACCTCCATTCTGTGACTTCACACACCTCCATTCTGTGACTTCACACACCTCCATTTTGACTTCATACACTTCCATTCTTTGACTTCACACACCTCCATTCTGTGACTTCACACACCACCATTGTTTGACTTCACACACCTCCATTTTTGGACTTCAAACACCTCCTTTCCATGACTTCACACATCTCCATTTTATGAGTTCGCACACCTCCATTTTGACTTCACACACCTCCATTCTATGACTTCACACACCTCCATTCTACTTCAGAAACATCCATTCTATGACTTCACACACCTCCATTCTATGACTTCACAAACCTCCATTTTGTGACTTCACACACCTTCATTCTGAGTTCACACACCTCAATTCTGTGACTTCACACACCTCAATTCTGGCTTCACACACCTTCATTCTATGACTTCACACACTTCCATTCTCTGACTTCACACACCTCCATTCTTTGACTTCACACAACTCCATTGTGAGTTCACACACCTCCATTCTGTGACTTCACACACCTCCATTCTGTGCCTTCAACACCTCCATTCTATGACTTAACACACCTTCATTCTTACTTCACAAACATCAATTCTATGACTTCACACACCTCCATTCTATGACTTCACACACCTCCATTCTATGACTTCACACACCTCCATCTGTGACTTCACACACCTCAATTCTGTGACTTCACACACTTCCATTATGACTTCACACACCTCCATTCTATAACTTCACACACCTCCATTCTATGACTTCACACCTCCATTCTGTGACTTCACACACCTCCATTCTGAGTTCACACACCTCCATTCTGTGACTTCACACTCCTCAAATCTGACTTCACACAGCTCTATTCTATGATTTCACACACCTCCATACTGTGACTTCACACACCTCCATTGTATGACTTCACACACCTCCATTGTGACTTCACACCTCCATTCTATGAGTTCACACACTTCCATTCTGACTTCACACACCTCCATTCTATGACTTCACACCCCTCCATTCTGACTTCACACACCTACATTCTATGACTTCACACAACTCCATTCTGACTTCACACACCGCCATTCTGTGACTTCACACACCTCCATTCCATGACTTCACACACCTCCTTTCGATGACTTCACACACCTCCATTCTGTGACTTCACACACCTCCATTCTGTGACTTCACACACCTTCATTTTGACTTCACACAGTTCCATTCTTTGACTTCACACACCTCCATTCTATGAGTTCACACACCTCCATTCTGTGACTTCACACACTTCCATTCCATGACTTCACACACCTCCATTCTTTGACTTCACACACCTCCATTTGTGACTCTACACACCACCTTTTTGACTTCACACACCTCCATTCTGTGATTTCACACACCTCCATTCTGTGACTTCATACACCTTTATTGTTTGACTTCACACCTCCATTCTTTGACTTCACACACCTCCATTCCATGACTTCACACACTTCCATTCTATGAGTTCACACACCTCCATTCTATGAGTTCACACACCTCCATTTTGACTTCACACACCTCCATTCTGTGACTTCACACACTTCCATTCTGTGACTTCACACACCTCAATTCTGTGACTTCACAAACCTCCATTCTATGACTTCACACACCTCCATTCAGTGACTTCACACACCTCCATTCTGTGACTTCACACACCTCAATTTTGACTTCACACACTTCCATTCTTTGACTTCACACACCTCCATTCTGTGACTTCACACACCTCCATTTTGACTTCACACACTTCCATTCTTTGACTTCACACACCTCCATTCTGTGACTTCACACACCACCATTGTTTGACTTCACACACCTCCATTTTTGGACTTCACACACCTCCTTTCCTTGACTTCACACATCTCCATTTTATGAGTTCGCACACCTCCATTTTGACTTCACACACTTCCATTCTGTGATTTCACACACCTCCATTCTGTGACTTCGCACACCTCCATTGTTTGACTTCACACACCTCCATTCTTTGATTTCACACACCTCCATTCCATGACTTCACACCCCTGCATTCTTACTTCAAAAACAGCCATTCTATGACTTTACAGACCTCCATTCTATGTGTTCACAAACGTCCATTCTATGACTTCACACACCTCCATTCTATGACTTTACACACCTCCATTCTATGACTTCACACACCTCCATTCTATGACTTCACACACTTCCATTCTGTGACTTCACACATCTCTATTCTATGAGTTCACACACCTGCATTGTCACTTCACACACCTCCATTCTATGACTTCACACAACTCCATTCTGACTTCACACACCTCCATTCTGAGTTCACAAACATCAATTCTGTGACTTCACACACCTCCATTCTTTGACTTCACACACCTCCATTGTGAGTTCACACACCTCCATTCTGACTTCACAAACATCAATTCTGTGACTTCACACACCTCCATTCTGTGACTTCACACACCTCCACTCTGAGTTCACACACCTCCATTCTGTGTCTTTACACACCTCCATTCTGTGACTTCACACATCTCCTTCTATGACTTCACACACCTCCATTCTGTGATTTCACAAACCTCAAATCCTAGTTCACAAACCTCCATACTGTGACTTCACACACCTCCATTCTGTGACTTCACACACCTCCTCTCTGAGTTCACACACCTCCATTCTCTGTCTTCACATACTTCCATTCTGTGACTTCAGACACCTCCTTCTATGACTTCACACACCTTCATTCTTGGACTACACACCTCCATTCTATGACTTCACACACCTCCATTTTGACTTCACACACCTCCATTCTACGAGTTCACACACTTCCATTCTGCCTTCACCCACCTCCATTCTATGACTTCACACACCTCCATTCTATGACTTCAAACACCTCCATTCTCTGACTTCACACACCTCCATTCTTACTTCACACACCTCCATTCTATGACTTCACACACTTCCATTCTAGAACTTCACACACCTCCATTCTGTGACTTCACACACCTATATTCTGAGTTCACACACCTCCATTCTGTGACTTCACACACCTCAATTCCGTGACTTCACACACCTCCATTCTGTGACTTCACACACCTCCATTCTATGACTTCACAACACTCCATTCTATGACTTCACACACGTCCATTCTGTGACTTCACACACCTCCATTCTATGACTTCACACACCTCCATTCTGTGACTTCACACACCTACATTCTGACTTCACACACCTCCATTCTATGACTTCACACACCTCCATTCTGTGACTTCAAACACCTCCATTCTATGACTTCACACACCTCCATTATGTCTTCACACACCTCCATTCTATGACTTCACACAACTCCATTCTGACTTCACAAACCTCCATTGTATGACTTCACAGACTTCGAATCTGTGACTTCACTCACCTCCACTCCATGACTTCACACTTCTCCATTCTCTGACTTCCCACACCTCCTTTCTATGACTTCACCCACACCCATTCTATGATTTCACACCTCCATTCTGACTTCACACACCTCCATTCTGTGACTTCACACACCTCCCTTCTATGAGTTCACACACCTCCATTTTGACTTCACACACCTCCATTCTATTACTTCACACACCTCCATTCTATGACTTCACACACCTCCATTCTATGACTTCCCACGCCTCCATTCTGTGACTTCAAACACCTCCATTCTATGTCTTCACACACCTCCATTGTGACTTCACACACGTCCATTCTATGAGTTCACACACCTCCATTCTGACTTCACACATTCCATTCTATGACTTCACACTCCTCCATTCCATGACTTCACACTCCTCCATTCTGTGAATTCACAAAACTCCATTCTATGATTTCACACATCTCCATACTATGACTTCGCACACCACCATCTATGACTTCACACACCTCCATTCTGAGTTCACAACCTCCATTCTTTGACTTCACATAACTCTATTCTGACTTCACACACCAATGTATGACTTCACACACCTCCATTCTGTGACTTCACACACTTCCATTGTGACGTCACACACCTCCATTCTACGAGTTCACAAACCTCCATTTTATGACTTCACACACCTCCATTCTGACTTCACACACCTCCATTCTATGACTTCACAGACCTCAAATCTGTGACTTCACTCACCTCCACTCTATGACTTCACACTGCTCCATTCTATGACTTCCCACACCTCCTTTCTATGACTTCACCCACCTCTATTCTATGACTTCACACCTCCATTCTGACTTCAGATACCTCCATTCTGTGACTTCACACACCTCCATTCTATGACTTCACACACCTCAATTCTATGACTTCACACACCTCCATTCTACTTCACACACCTTCATTCTTACTTCAGAAACATCCATTCTATGACCTCACACAACTCCATTTTATGACATCACAAACCTCCATTCTGTGAATTCACACACCTCTATTCTGAGTTCACACAACTCCATTCGGTGACTTCACACACCTCCATTCTTACTACACAAACCTCCATTCTATGACTTCACACACTTCCATTCTAGGACTTCACACACCTCCATTCTGTGACCTCACACACCTCCATTCTATGCCTTCACAAACCTCAAATCTATGACTTCACACACCTCCATTCTGTGACTTCACACACCTCCATTCTATGCCTTCACACACCTCAAATCTATGACTTCACACACCTCCATTCTGTGACTTCACACACCTCCATTCTATGACTTCACACACTTCCATTCTGTGACTTCACACACCTCCATTCTATGACTTCACACACCTCCATTCTGTGACTGCAAACACCTCCATTCTATGACTTCACACAACTCCATTATGACTTCACACACCTCCATTCTATGAGTTCTCACACCTCCATTCTGACTTCACAAACCTACATTCTATGACTTCACAGACTTCGAATCTGTAACTTCACTCACCTCCACTCTATGACTTCACACTTCTCCATTCTATGACTTCCCACACCTCCTTTCTATGACTTCACCCACCCCCATTCTATGACTTCACACCTCCATTCTGACTTCACACACCTCCATTCTGTGACTTCACACACCTCCATTCTATGAGTTCACACACCTCCATTTTGACTTCACACAGCTCCATTCTATAACTTCACACACTTCCATTCTTACTTCACAAACCTCCATTCTATGACTTCACAAACCTCCATTCTATGACTTCACACACCTCCATTCTATGACTTCACACACCTCCATTCTATGTCTTCACACACCTCCATTGTGACTTCACACACCTCCATTCTATGAGTTCACACACCTCCATTCTGACTTCACCCACTTGCATTCTGTGACTTCACACTCCTCCATTCTGACTTCACACAGCTCCATTCTGTGACTTCACACACCTCCATTCTGAGTTCACACACCTCCAATCTGTGACTTCACACACCTCCATTCCATGACTTCGCACACCTCCATTCGATGACTTCACACACCTCCATTCCATGACTTCACACTCCTCCATTCTGTGAATTCACAAAACTCCATTCTATGATTTCACACATCTCCATACTATGACTTCACACACCACCATCTATGACTTCACACACCTCCATTCTGAGTTCACACACCTCCATTCTTTGACTTCACATAACTCTATTCTGACTTCACACACCAATGTATGACTTCACACACCTCCATTCTGTGACTTCACACACTTCCATTGTGAAGTCACACACCTCCATTCTACGAGTTCACAAACCTCCATTTTATGACTTCACACACCTCCATTCTATGACTTCACAGACCTCGAATCTGTGACTTCACTCACCTCCACTCTATGACTTCACACTGCTCCATTCTATGACTTCCCACACCTCCTTTCTATGACTTCACCCACCTCTATTCTATGACTTCACACCTCCATTCTGACTTCAGATACCTCCATTCTGTGACTTCACACACCTCCATTCTATGACTTCACACACCTCCATTCTATGACTTCACACACCTTCATTCTTTCTACAGAAACATCCATTCTATGACCTCACACAACTCCATTTTATGACATCACACACCTCCATTCTGTGAATTCACACACCTCTATTCTGAGTTCACACAACTCCATTCGGTGACTTCACACACCTCCATTCTTACTTCACAAACATCCATTCTATGACTTCACACACTTCCATTCTATGACTTCACACACCTCCATTCTGTGACTTCTCACACCTCCATTCTGAGTTCACACACTTCCATTCTGTGACTTCACACACCTCCATACCGTGACTTCACACCCCTCCATTCTTACTTCCCACACCTCCATTCTATGACTTCACACACTTCCATTCTAGGATTTCACACACCTCCATTCTGTGACTTAACACACCTCTATTCTTACTTCACAAACGTCCATTCTATCACTTCACACACTTCCATTCTAGCACTTCACACACCTCCATTCTGTGACTTAACACACCTCCATTCTTAGTTCACACACCTCCATTCTGTGACTTCACACTCCTCAAATCTGACTTAACACATCTCTATTCTATGATTTCACACACCTCCATACTGTGACTTCACACACCTCCATTGTATGACTTCACACACCTCCATTGTGACTTCACACCTCCATTCTATGAGTTCACACACCTCAATTCTGACTTCACACACCTCCATTCTATGACTTCACACCCCTCCATTCTGACTTCACACACCTACATTCTATGACTTCACACAACTCCATTCTGACTTCACACACCGCCATTCTGTGACTTCACACACCTCCATTCCATGACTTCACACACCTCCTTTCGATGACTTCACACACCTCCATTCTGTGACTTCACACACCTCCATTCTGTGCCTTCAACACCTCCATTCTATGACTTAACACACCTTCATTCTTACTTCACAAACATCAATTCTATGACTTCACACACCTCCATTCTATGACTTCACACACCTCCATTCTATGACTTCACACACCTCCATCTGTGACTTCACACACCTCAATTCTGTGACTTCACACACCTCCAGTATGACTTCACACACCTCCATTCTATAACTTCACACACCTCCATTCTATGACTTCACACCTCCATTCTGTGACTTCACAAACCTCCATTCTTAGTTCACACACCTCCATTCTGTGACTTCACACCCCTCAAATCTGACTTCACACAGCTCTATTCTATGATTTCACACACCTCCATACTGTGACTTCACACACCTCCATTAAATGACTTCACACACCTCCATTGTGACTTCACACCTCCATTCTATGAGTTCACACACCTCCATTCTGACTTCACACACCTCCATTCTATGACTTCACACCCCTCCATTCTGACTTCACACACCTACATTCTATGACTTCACACAACTCCATTCTGACTTCACACACCGCCATTCTGTGACTTCACACACCTCCATTCCATGACTTCACACACCTCCTTTCGATGACTTCACACACCTCCATTCTGTGACTTCACACACCTCCATTCTGTGACTTCACACACCTTCATTTTGACTTCACACAGTTCCATTCTTTGACTTCACACACCTCCATTCTATGAGTTCACACACCTCCATTCTGTGACTTCACACACTTCCATTCCATGACTTCACACACCTCCATTCTGTGACTTCACACACCTCCATTTTGACTTCATACACTTCCATTCTTTGACTTCACACACCTCCATTCTGTGACTTCACACACCACCATTGTTTGACTTCACACACCTCCATTTTTGGACTTCAAACACCTCCTTTCCATGACTTCACACATCTCCATTTTATGAGTTCGCACACCTCCATTTTGACTTCACACACCTCCATTCTATGACTTCACACACCTCCATTCTACTTCAGAAACATCCATTCTATGACTTCACACACCTCCATTCTATGACTTCGCAAACCTCCATTTTGTGACTTCACACACCTTCATTCTGAGTTCACACACCTCAATTCTGTGACTTCACACACCTCAATTCTGGCTTCACACACCTTCATTCTATGACTTCACACACTTCCATTCTCTGACTTCACACACCTCCATTCTTTGACTTCACACACCTCCATTGTGAGTTCACACACCTCCATTCTGTGACTTCACACACCTCCATTCTGTGCCTTCAACACCTCCATTCTATGACTTAACACACCTTCATTCTTACTTCACAAACATCAATTCTATGACTTCACACACCTCCATTCTATGACTTCACACACCTCCATTCTATGACTTCACACACCTCCATCTGTGACTTCACACACCTCAATTCTGTGACTTCACACACCTCCATTATGACTTCACACACCTCCATTCTATAACTTCACACACCTCCATTCTATGACTTCACACCTCCATTCTGTGACTTCACACACCTCCATTCTGAGTTCACACACCTCCATTCTGTGACTTCACACTCCTCAAATCTGACTTCACACAACTCTATTCTATGATTTCACACACCTCCATACTGTGACTTCACACACCTCCATTGTATGACTTCACACACCTCCATTGTGACTTCACACCTCCATTCTATGAGTTCACACACCTCCATTCTGACTTCACACACCTCCATTCTATGACTTCACACCCCTCCATTCTGACTTCACACACCTACATTCTATGACTTCACACAACTCCATTCTGACTTCACACACCGCCATTCTGTGACTTCACACACCTCCATTCCATGACTTCACACACCTCCTTTCGATGACTTCACACACCTCCATTCTGTGACTTCACACACCTCAATTTTGACTCACACACTTCCATTCTTTGACTTCACACACCTCCATTCTGTGACTTCACACACCACCATTGTTTGACTTCACACACCTCCATTTTTGGACTTCACACACCTCCTTTCCTTGACTTCACACATCTCCATTTTATGAGTTCGCACACCTCCATTTTGACTTCACACACTTCCATTTTGTGATTTCACACACCTCCATTCTGTGACTTCGCACACCTCCATTGTTTGACTTCACACACCTCCATTCTTTGATTTCACACACCTCCATTCCATGACTTCACACCCCTACATTCTTACTTCAAAAACAGCCATTCTATGACTTTACAGACCTCCATTCTATGTGTTCACAAACGTCCATTCTATGACTTCACACACCTCCATTCTATGACTTTACACACCTCCATTCTATGACTTCACACACCTCCATTCTATGACTTCACACACTTCCATTCTGTGACTTCACACATCTCTATTCTATGAGTTCACACACCTGCATTGTCACTTCACACACCTCCATTCTATGACTTCACACAACTCCATTCTGACTTCACACACCTCCATTCTGAGTTCACAAACATCAATTCTGTGACTTCACACAACTCCATTCTATGACTTCACACACCTCCATTCTATGACTTCACACACCTCCATTCTCTGACTTCACAAACTTCCATTCTGACTTCACACACCTCCTTTCTGACCTCACAAACATCAATTCTGTGACTTCACACACCTCCATTCTGTGACTTCACACCCCTCCATTTTGACTTCGCACACTTCCATTCTTTGACTTCACACATCTCCATTCTGTGACTTCACACAACTCCATTCTGTAACTTACCACACCTCCATTCTGGGACTTCACACACCTCCATTCTGAGTTCACACACCTCTGTTCTGTGACTTAACACACCTTCATTCTGTGACTTCACACACCTTCATTCTATGACTTCACACACCTCCATTCTTTCACTTCACACACCTCCATTTTGAGTTCACACACCTACATTCTTTGACTTCACACACCTCCATTTGTGACTTTACACACCACAATTTTGACTTCACAAACCTCCATTCTGTGACTTCACAAACCTCCATTCTGTGACTTCACACACCTCTATTTTGAGTTCACACACTTCCATTCTTTGACTTCACACACCTCCATTCTGTGACTTCGCACACCTCCATTGTTTGACTTCGCAAAACTCCATTCTGTGACTTCACACACCTTTATTGTTTGACTTCACACACCTCCATTCGTTGACTTCACACACCTTCATTCCATGACTTCACACACCTCCATTCTGTGACTTCACACACCTCCATTCTGTGACTTCACACCCCTCCATTCTATGACTTCACACACCTCCATTCTGTGACTTCGCACACCTCCATTGTTTGACTTCACACACCTCCATTCTGTGACTTCACACACCTTTATTGTTTGACTTCACACACCTCCATTCGTTGACTTCACACACCTCCATTCTGTGACTTCACACACCTCCATTCTGTGACTTCACACACCTCCATTCTGTGACTTCACACCCCTCCATTCTATGACTTCACACACCTCCATTCTGTGACTTTACACACCTCCATTCTGTGACTTCACACACCTCCATTTTGACTTCACACACTTCCATTCTTTGACTTCACACACCTCCATTCTGTGACTTCACACACCACCATTGTTTGACTTCACACACGTCCATTTTTGGACTTCAAACACCTCCTTTCCATGACTTCACACATCTCCATTTTATGAGTTCGCACACCTCCATTTTGACTTCACACACCTCCATTCTGACTTCAGATACCTCCATTGTGTGACTTCACACACCTCCATTCTATGAGTTCACAAACCTCCATTCTATGACTTCACACACCTTCATTCTTACTTCAGAAACATCCATTCTATGACCTCACACAACTCCATTTTATGACATCACAAACCTCCATTCTGTGAATTCACACACCTCCATTCTATGACTTCACACACCTCCATTCTGACATCACACACTTCCATTCTGTGACTTCACACATCTCTATTCTATGAGTTCACACACCTGCATTGTCACTTCACACACCTCCATTCTATGACTTCACACACCTCCATTCTATGCCTTCACACACCTCAAATCTATGACTTCACACACCTCCATTCTGTGACTCCACAAACCTCCATTCTATGACTTCACACACCTCCATTCTGTGACTTCACACACCTCCATTCTATGACTTCACACACCTCCATTCTGTGACTGCAAACACCTCCATTCTATGACTTCACACACCTCCATTCTGTGACTTCACACAACTCCATTCTGTGACTTCACACACCTCCATTCGTTGACTTCACACACCTTCATTCCATGACTTCACACGCCTCCATTCTATGAGTTCACACACCTCAATTCTATGAGTTCACACACCTCAATTTTGACTTCACACACCTCCATTCTGTGACTTCACACACCTCCATTCTGTGACTTCACACACCTCCATTCTGTGACTTCACACACCTCCATTCTATGACTTCACACACCTCCATTCTGTGACTTCACACACCTCCATTCTGTGACTTCACACACCTCCATTTTGACTTCACACACTTCCATTCTTTGACTTCACACACCTCCATTCTGTGACTTCACACACCACCATTGTTTGACTTCACACACCTCCATTTTTGGACTTCAAACACCTCCTTTCCATGACTTCACACATCTCCATTTTATGAGTTCGCACACCTCCATTTTGACTTCACACACCTCCATTCTGTGACTTCACACACCTCCATTCTGTGACTTCACACACCTCTATTTTGACTTCACACACTTCCATTCTTTGACTTCACACACCTCCATTCTGTGACTTCGCACATCTCCATTGTTTGACTTCACACACCTCCATTCTGTGATTTCACACACCTCCATTCTTTGACTTCACACACCTTCATTCCATGACTTCACACGCCTCCATTCTATGAGTTCACACACCTCAATTCTATGAGTTCACACACCTCAATTTTGACTTCACACACCTCCATTCTGTGACTTCACACACCTCCATTCTGTGACTTCACACACCTCCATTCTATGACTTCACACACCTCCATTCTGTGACTTCACACACCTCCATTCTGTGACTTCACACACCTCCATTTTGACTTCACACACTTCCATTCTTTGACTTCACCCACCTCCATTCTGTGACTTCACACACCACCATTGTTTGACTCCACACACCTCCATTTTTGGACTTCAAACACCTCCTTTCCATGACTTCACACATCTCCATTTTATGAGTTTGCACACCTCCATTTTGACTTCACAAACCTCCATTCTATGACTTCACACACCTCCATTGTACTTCAGAAACATCCATTCTATGACTTCACACACCTCCATTCTATGACTTCACAAACCTCCATTCTGTGACTTCACACACCTTCATTCTGAGTTCACACACCTCAATTCTGTGACTTCACACACCTCAATTCTGGCTTCACACACCTTCATTCTATGACTTCACCCACTTCCATTCTGTGACTTCACACACCTCCATTCTTTGACTTCACACACCTCCATTGTGAGTTAACACACCTCCTTTCTGTGCCTTCAACACCTCCATTCTATGACTTGACACACCTTCATTCTTACTTCACAAACATCAATTCTATGACTTCACACACCACCATTCTATGACTTCACACACCTCCATTCTATGAGTTCACACACCTCCATCTGTGACTTCACACACCTCAATTCTGTGACTTCACACACCTCTATTATGACTTCACACACATCCATTCTATAACTTCACACACCTCCATTCTATGACTTCACACCTCCATTCTGTGACTTCACACACCTCCATTCTGAGTTCACACACCTCCGTTCTGTGACTTAACACACCTTCATTCTATGACTTCACACACCTTCATTCTATGATTTCACACACCTCCATTCTTTCACTTCACACACCTCCATTTTGCGTTCACACACCTACATTCTGTGACTTCACACACCTCCATTTGTGACTTTACACACCACCATTTTGACTTCACAAACCTCGATTCTGTGACTTCACAAACCTCCATTCTGTGACTTCACACACCTCTATTTTGACTTCACACACTTCCATTCTTTGACTTCACACACCTCCATTCTGTGACTTCGCACACCTCCATTGTTTGACTTCACACACCTCCATTCTGTGACTTCACACACTTTTATTGTTTGACTTCACACACCTCCATTCGTTGACTTCACACACCTTCATTCCATGACTTCACACGCCTCCATTCTATGAGTTCACAAACCTCCATTTTGACTTCACACACCTCCATTCTGTGACTTCACACACCTCCATTCTGTGACTTCACACACCTCCATTCTGTGACTTCACAGACCTCCATTCTATGACTTCACACACTTCCATTCTGTGACTTCACACACCTCCATTCTGTGACTTCACACACCTCCATTTTGACTTCACACACTTCCATTCTTTGACTTCACACACCTCCATTCTGTGACTTCACACACCAACATTGTTTGACTTCACACACCTCCATTTTTGGACTTCAAACACCTCCTTTCCATGACTTCACACATCTCCATTTTATGAGTTCGCACACCTCCATTTTGACTTCACATACCTCCCTTCTGTGACTTCACACACGTCCATTCTGTGACTTCACACACCAACATTTTGACTTCACACACTTCCATTCTTTGACTTCACACATCTCCATTCTGTGACTTCACACAACTCCATTCTGTAACTTACCACACCTCCATTCTGGGACTTCACACACCTCCATTCTGAGTTCACACACCTCCGTTCTGTGACTTAACACACCTTCATTCTGTGACTTCACACACCTTCATTCTATGACTTCACACACCTCCATTCTTTCACTTCACACACCTCCATTTTGAGTTCACATACCTATATTCTGTGACTTCATACACCTCCATTTGTGACTTTACACACCACCATTTTGACTTCACAAATCTCCATTCTGTGACTTCACAAACCTCCATTCTGTGACTTCACACACCTCTATTTTGACTTCACACACTTCCATTCTTTGACTTCACACACCTCCATTCTGTGACTTCGCACACCTCCATTGTTTGACTTCAGACACCTCCATTCTGTGACTTCACACACCTTTATTGTTTGACTTCACACACCTCCATTCGTTGACGTCACACACCTTCATTCCATGACTTCACATGCTTCCTTTCTATGAGTTCACACACCTCAATTTTATGAGTTCACACACCTCCATTTTGACTTCACACACCGCCATTCTATGACTTCACACACCTACATTGTACTTCAGAAACATCCATTCTATGACTTCACACACCTCCATTCTATGACTTCACAAACCTCCATTCTGTGACTTCACACACCTTCATTCTGAGTTCACACACCTCAATTCTGTGACTTCACACACCTCAATTCTGGCTTCACACACCTTCATTCTATGACTTCACACACTTCCATTCTCTGACTTCACACACCTCCATTGTGACTTCACACCTCCATTCTGTGAGTTCACACACCTCCATTCTGTCTTCACACACCCCCATTCTGTGACTTCACACACCTCCATTCCATGACTTCACACACCTCCTTTCGATGACTTCACACACCTTCATTCTGTGACTTCACACACTTTCATTCTGACTTCACACACCGCCATTCTGTGACTTCACACACCTCCATTCCATGACTTCACACACCTCCTTTCGATGACTTCACACACCTCCATTCTGTGACTTCACACACCTCCATTCTGTGACTTCACACACCTCCATTTTGACTTCACACACCTCCATTTTTTGACTTCACACATCTCCATTCTGTGACTTCACACAACTCCATTCTGTAACTTACCACACCTCCATTCTGGGACTTCACACACCTCCATTCTGAGTTCACACACCTCCGTTCTGTGACTTAACACACCTTCATTCTGTGACTTCACACACCTTCATTCTATGACTTCACACAACTCCATTCTTTCACTTCACACACCTCCATTTTGAGTGCACACACCTACATTCTGTGACTTCACACACCTCCATTTGTGACTTTACACACCACCATTTTGACTTCACAAACCTCCATTCTGTGACTTCACAAACCTCCATTCTGTGACTTCACACACCTCTATTTTGACTTCACACACTTCCATTCTTTGACTTCACACACCTCCATTCTGTGACTTCGCACACCTCCATTGTTTGACTTCACACACCTCCATTCTGTGACTTCACACACCTTTATTGTTTGACTTCACACACCTCCATTCATTGACTTCACACACCTTCATTCCATGACTTCACACGCCTTCATTCTATGAGTTCACACACCTCAATTCTTTGAGTTCACACACCTCCATTTTGACTTCACACACCTCCATTCTGTGACTTCACACACCTCCATTCTGCGACTTCACACACCTCCATTCTGTGACTTCACCTACCTGCATTCCATGACTTCACACACCTCCATTCTGTGACTTCACACACCTCCATTCTGTGACTTCACACACCTCCATTTTGACTTCACACACTTCCATTCTTTGACTTCACACACCTCCATTCTGTGACTTCACACACCACCATTGTTTGACTTCACACACCTCCATTTTTCGACTTCAAACACCTCCTTTCCATGACTTCACACATCTCCATTTTATGAGTTCGCACACCTCCATTTTGACTTCACACACCTCCATTCTATGACTTCACACACCTCCATTGTAATTCAGAAACATCCATTCTATGACTTCACACACCTCCATTCTATGACTTCACAAACCTCCATTCTGTGACTTCACACACCTTCATTCTGAGTTCACACACCTCAATTCTGTGACTTCACACACCTCAATTCTGGCTTCACACACCTTCATTCTATGACTTCACACACTTCCATTCTCTGACTTCACACACCTCCATTTTGACTTCATACACCTCCATATTGAGTTCACACACCTCCATTCTGTGACTTCACACACCTCCATACTCTGCTTTCAAACACCTCCATTCTATGACTTAACACACCTTCATTCTCACTTCAAAAACATCAGTTCTATGACTTCACACACCTCCATTCTATGACTTCACACACCTCCATTCTATGACTTCACACACCTCCATCTGTGACTTCACACACCTCAATTCTGTGACTTCACACACCTCCATTATGACTTCACACACCTCCATTCTATAACTTCACACACCTCCATTCTATGACTTCACACCTCCATTCTGTGACTTCACACACCTCCATTCTGAGTTCACACACCTCCATTCTGTGACTTCACACTCCTCAAATCTGACTTCACACAGCTCCATTCTATGATTTCACACACCTCCATACTGTGACTTCACACACCTCCATTTTATGACTTCACACACCTCCATTGTGACTTCACACCTCCATTATGTGAGTTCACACACCTCCATTCTGACTTCACACACCCCCATTCTGTGACTTCACACACCTCCATTCCATAACTTCACACACCTCCTTTCGATGACTTCACACACCTCCATTCTGTGACTTCACACACCTTCATTCTGACTTCACACACCGCCATTCTGTGACTTCACACACCTCCATTCCATGACTTCACACACCTCCTTTCGATGACTTCACACACCTCCATTCTGTGACTTTACACATCTCCATTCTCTGACTTCACACACCTTCATTCTCTAACTTACCACACCTCCATTCTGGGACTTCACACACCTCCATTCTGAGTTCACACACCTCCGTTCTGTGACTTAACACACCTTCATTCTGTGACTTCACACACCTTCATTCTATGACTTCACACACCTCCATTCTTTCCCTTCACACACCTCCATTTTGAGTGCACACACCTACATTCTGTGACTTCACACACCTCCATTTGTGACTTTACACACCACCATTTTGACTTCACAAACCTCCATTCCGTGACTTCACAAACCTCCATTCTGTGATTTCACACACCTCTATTTTGACTTCACACACTTCCATTCTTTGACTTCACACACCTCCATTCTGTGACTTCGCACACCTCCATTGTTTGACTTCACACACCTCCATTCGTTGACTTCACACACCTTCATTCCATGACTTCACACGCCTCCATTCTATGAGTTCACACACCTCAATTCTATGAGTTCACACACCTCCATTTTGACTTCACACACCTCCATTCTGTGACTTCACACACCTCCATTCTGTGACTTCACACACCTCCATTCTATGACTTCACACACCTCCATTCTGTGACTTCACACACCTCCATTCTGTGACTTCACACACCTCCATTTTGACTTCACACACTTCCATTCTTTGACTTCACACACCTCCATTCTGTGACTTCACACACCACCATTGTTTGACTTCACACACCTCCATTTTTCGACTTCAAACACCTCCTTTCCATGACTTCACACATCTCCATTTTATGAGTTCGCACACCTCCATTTTGACTTCACACACCTCCATTCTATGACTTCACACACCTCAATTCTACTTCAGAAACATCCATTCTATGACTTCACACACCTCCATTCTATGACTTCACAAACCTCCATTCTGTGACTTCACAAACCTTCATTCTGAGTTCACACACCTCAATTCTGTGACTTCACACACCTCAATTCTGGCTTCACACACCTTCATTCTATGACTTCACACACTTCCATTCTCTGACTTCACACACCTCCATTCTTTGACTTCACACACCTCCATTGTGAGTTCACACACCTCCATTCTGTGACTTCACACACCTCCATTCTGTGCCTTGAACACCTCCATTCTATGACTTAACACACCTTCATTCTTACTTCACAAACATCAATTCTATGACTTCACACACCTCCATTCTATGACTTCACACACCTCCATTCTATGACTTCACACACCTCCATCTCTGACTTCACACACCTCAATTCTGTGACATCACACACCTCCATTGTATGACTTCACACACCTCCATTGTGACTTCACACCTCCATTCTATGAGTTCACACACCTCCATTCTGACTTCACACACCTCCATTCTATGACTTCACACACCTCCATTCTGACTTCACACACCTACATTCTATGACTTCACACAACTCCATTCTGACTTCACACACCTCCATTCTGTGACTTCACACACCTCCATTCTGTGATTTCACACACCTCCATTCTGTGACTTCACACACCTCCATTTTGACTTCACACACTTCCATTCTTTGACTTCACACACCTCCATTCTGTGACTTCACACACCACCATTGTTTGACTTCACACACCTCCATTTTTGGACTTCAAACACCTCCTTTCCATGACTTCACACATCTCCATTTTATGAGTTCGCACACCTCCATTTTGACTTCACACACCTCCATTCTTTGACTTCACACACCTCCATTCTGTGACTTCACACACCTCCATTTTGACTTCACACACTTCCATTCTTTGACTTCACACATCTCCATTCTGTGACTTCACACAACTCCATTCTGTAACTTACCACACCTCCATTCTGGGACTTCACACACCTCCATTCTGAGTTCACACACCTCCGTTCTGTGACTTAACACACCTTCATTCTGTGACTTCACACACCTTCATTCTATGACTTCACACACCTCCATTTTTTCACTTCACACACCTCCATTTTGAGTGCACACACCTACATTCTGTGACTTCACACACCTCCATTGTTTGACTTCACACACCTCCATTCTGTGACTTCACACACCTTTATTGTTTGACTTCACACACCTCTATTCGTTGACTTCACACACCTTCATTCCATGACTTCACACGCCTCCATTCTATGAGTTCACACACCTCAATTCTATGAGTTCACACACCTCCATTTTGACTTCACACACCTCCATTCTGTGACTTCACACACCTCCATTCTGTGACTTCACACACCTCCATTCTGTGACTTCACACACCTCCATTCTATGACTTCACACACCTCCATTCTCTGACTTCACACACCTCCATTCTGTGACTTCAGACATCTCCATTTTGACTTCACACACTTCCATTCTTTGACTTCACACACCTCCATTCTGTGACTTCACACACCACCATTGTTTGACTTCACACACCTCCATTTTTGGACTTCAAACACCTCCTTTCCATGACTTCACACATCTCCATTTTATGAGTTCGCACACCTCCATTTTGACTTCACACACCTCCATTCTATGACTTCACACACCTGCATTGTACTTCAGAAACATCCATTCTATGACTTCACACACCTCCATTCTATGACTTCACAAACCTCCATTCTGTGACTTCACACACTTTCATTCTCTAACTTACCACACCTCCATTCTGGGACTTCACACACCTCCATTCTGAGTTCACACACCTCCGTTCTGTGACTTAACACACCTTCATTCTGTGACTTCACACACCTTCATTCTATGACTTCACACACCTCCATTCTTTCACTTCACACACCTCCATTTTGAGTGCACACACCTACATTCTGTGACTTCACACACCTCCATTTGTGACTTTACACACCACCATTTTGACTTCACAAACCTCCATTCTGTGACTTCACAAACCTCCATTCTGTGACTTCACACACCTCTATTTTGACTTCACACACTTCCATTCTTTGACTTCACACACCTCCATTCTGTGACTTCGCACACCTCCATTGTTTTTCTTCACACACCTCCATTCTGTGACTTCACACACCTTTATTGTTTGACTTCACACACCTCCATTCGTTGACTTCACACACCTTCATTCCATGACTTCACACGCCTCCATTCTATGAGTTCACACACCTCAATTCT
Organism: Megascapheus bottae; assembly: GCA_024803745.1. Lineage (NCBI taxonomy): Eukaryota > Metazoa > Chordata > Mammalia > Rodentia > Geomyidae > Megascapheus > Megascapheus bottae. The sequence continues at coordinate 42,956 of JANJXV010001292.1, forward strand.
ATGAGTTCACACAACTCCATTTTGACTTCACACACCTCCATTCTGTATCTTCACACACCTCCATTCTGTGACTTCACACATCTCCATTCTGTGACTTCACACACCTCCATTCTATGACTTCACACACCTCCATTCTGTGACTTCACACACCTCCATTCTGTGACTTCACACACCTCCATTCTGTGACTTTACACACTTCCATTCTTTGACTTCACACACCTCCATTCTGTGACTTCACACACCACCATTGTTTGACTTCACACATCTCCATTTTTGGACTTCAAACACCTCCTTTCCATGACTTCACACATCTCCATTTTATGAGTTCGCACACCTCCATTTTGACTTCACACACCTCCATTCTATGACTTCACACACCTCCATTGTACTTCAGAAACATCCATTCTATGACTTCACACACCTCCATTCTATGACTTCACAAACCTCCATTCTGTGACTTCACACACCTTCATTCTGAGTTCACACACCTCAATTCTGTGACTTCACACACCTCAATTCTGGCTTCACACACCTTCATTCTATGACTTCACACACTTCCATTCTCTGACTTCACACACCTCCATTTTGACTTCACACACCTCCATATTGAGTTCACACACCTCCATTCTGTGACTTCACACACCTCCATTCTCTGCTTTCAAACACCTCCATTCTATGACTTTACACACCTTCATTCTCACTTCACAAACATCAGTTCTATGACTTCACACACCTCCATTCTATGACTTCACACACCTCCATTCTATGACTTCACACACCTCCATCTGTGACTTCACACACCTCAGTTCTGTGACTTCACACACCTCCATTAAGACTTCACACACCTCCATTCTATAACTTCACACACCTCCATTCTATGACTTCACACCTCCATTCTGTGACTTCACACACCTCCATTCTGAGTTCACACACCTCCATTCCGTGACTTCACACTCCCCAAATCTGACTTCACACAGCTCCATTCTATGATTTCACACACCTCCATACTGTGACTTCACACACCTCCATTTTATGACTTCACACACCTCCATTGTGACTTCACACCTCCATTATGTGAGTTCACACACCTCCATTCTGACTTCACACACCCCCATTCTGTGATTTCACACACCTCCATTCCATGACTTCACACACCTCGTTCGATGACTTCACACACCTCCATTCTGTGACTTCAAACACCTTCATTCTGACTTCACACACCGCCATTCTGTGACTTCACACACCTCCATTCCATGACTTCACACACCTCCTTTCAATGACTTCTCACACCTTCATTCTGTGACTTCACACATCTCCATTCTGTGACTTCACACAAATCCATTCTGTAACTTACCACACCTCCATTCTGGGTCTTCACACACCTCCATTCTGAGTTCACACACCTCCGTTCTGTGACTTAACACACCTTCATTCTGTGACTTCACACACCTTCATTCTATGACTTCACACACCTCCATTCTTTCAATTCACACACCTCCATTTTGAGTTCACACACCTACATTCTGTGACTTCACACACCTCCATTTGTGACTTTACACACCACCATTTTGACTTCACAAACCTCCATTCTGTGACTTCACAAACCTCCATTCTGTGACTTCACACACCTCTATTTTGACTTCACACACTTCCATTCTTTGACTTCACACACCTCCATTCTGTGACTTCGCACACCTCCATTGTTTGACTTCACACACCTCCATTCTGTGACTTCACACACCTTTATTGTTTGACTTCACACACCTCCATTCGTTGACTTCACACACCTTCATTCCATGACTTCACACGCCTCCATTCTATGAGTTCACACACCTCAATTCTTTGAGTTCACACACCTCCATTTTGACTTCACACACCTCCATTCTGTGACTTCCCACACCTCCATTCTGTGACTTCACACACCTCCATTCTGTGACTTCACACACCTCCATTCTATGACTTCACACACCTCCATTCTGTGACTTCACACACCTCCATTCTGTGACTTCACACACCTCCATTTTGACTTCATACACTTCCATTCTTTGACTTCACACACCTCCATTCTGTGACTTCACACACCACCATTGTTTGACTTCACACACCTCCATTTTTGGACTTCAAACACCTCCTTTCCATGACTTCACACATCTCCATTTTATCAGTTCGCACACCTCGATTTTGACTTCACACACCTCCATTCTACTTCAGAAACATCCATTCTATGACTTCACACACCTCCATTCTATGACTTCACAAACCTCCATTCTGTGACTTCACACACCTTCATTCTGAGTTCACACACCTCAATTCTGTGACTTCACACACCTCAATTCTGGCTTCACACACCTTCATTCTATGACTTCACACACTTCCATTCTCTGACTTCACACACCTCCATTTTTGACTTCACACACCTCCATTGTGAGTTCACACACCTCCATTCTGTGACTTCACACACCTCCATTCTCTGCTTTCAAACACCTCCATTGTATGACTTAACACACCTTCATTCTTACTTCACAAACATCAGTTCTATGACTTCACACAACTCCATTCTATGACTTCACACACCTCCATTCTATGACTTCACACACCTCCATCTGTGACTTCACACACCTCAATTCTGTGACTTCACACACCTCCATTATGACTTCACACACCTCCATTCTATAACTTCACACACCTCCATTCTATGACTTCACACCTCCATTCTGTGACTTCACACACCTCCATTCTGAGTTCACACACCTCCATTCTGTGACTTCACACTCCTCAAATCTGACTTCACACAGCTCCATTCTATGATTTCACACACCTCCATACTGTGACTTCACACACCTCCAATGTATGACTTCACACACCTCCATTGTGACTTCACACCTCCATTCTGTGAGTTCACACACCTCCATTCTGACTTCACACACCTCCATTCTATGACTTCACACACCTCCATTCTGACTTCAAACACCTACATTCTATGACTTCACACAACTCCATTCTGGCTTCACACACCGCCATTCTGTGACTTCACACACCTCCATTCCATGACTTCACACACCTCCTTTCCATGACTTCACACACCTCCATTCTGTGACTTCACACACCTCCATTCTGTGACTTCACACACCTTCATTTTGACTTCACACACTTCCATTCTTTGACTTCACACACCTCCATTCTGTGACTTCACACACCACCATTGTTTGACTTCACACACCTTTATTTTTTGACTTCACACACCTCCATTGTGAGTTCACACACCTCCATTCTGTGACTTCACACACCCCATTCTGTGACTTCACACACCTTTATTGTTTGACTTCACACACCTCCATTCTTTGACTTCACACACCTTCATTCCCTGACTTCACACACCTCCATTCTATGAGTTCACACACCTCAATTCTATGAGTTCACACACCTCCATTTTGACTTCACACACCTCCATTCTATGACTTCACACACCTTCATTCTTACTTCAGAAACATCCATTCTATGACTTCGCACACCTCCATTCTATGAGTTCACACACCTCCATTCTGTGACTTCACACACCTCCATTCCATGACTTCACACACCTCCATTCTTTGACTTCACACACCTCCATTTGTGACTCTACACACCACCTTTTTGACTACACACACCTCCATTCTGTGATTTCACACACCTCCATTCTGTGACTTCACACACCTTTATTGTTTGACTTCACACCTCCATTCTTTGACTTCACACACCTCCATTCCATGACTTCACACACTTCCATTCTATGAGTTCACATATCTCCATTCTATGAGTTCACACACCTCCATTTTGACCTTACACACCTCCATTCTGTGACTTAACACACCTCCATTCTGTGACTTCACACACCTCAATTCTGTGACTTCACACACCTCCATTCTATGACTTCACACACCTCCATTCTGTGACTTCACACACCTCCATTCTGTGACTTCACACACCTCCATTTTGACTTCACACACTTCCATTCTTTGACTTCACACACCTCCATTCTGTGACTTCACACACCTCCATTTTGACTTCACACACTTCCATTCTTTGACTTCACACACCTCCATTCTGTGACTTCACAAACCACCATTGTTTGACTTCACACACCTCCATTTTTGGACTTCACACACCTCCTTTCCTTGACTTCACACATATCCATTTTATGAGTTCGCACACCTCCATTTTGACTTCACACACTTCCATTCTGTGATTTCACACACCTCCATTCTGTGACTTCGCACACCTCCATTGTTTGACTTCACACACCTCCATTCTTTGATTTCACACACCTCCATTCCATGACTTCACACACCGCCACTCTATCAGTTCACACACATCCATTCTATGAGTTCACATACCAACATTTTGATGGCACACACCTCCATTCTATGACTTCACACACTTCCATTCTGTGACTTCACACATCTCTATTCTATGAGTTCACACACCTGCATTGTCACTTCACACACCTCCATTCTATGACTTCACACAGCTCCATTCTGACTTCACACACCTCCATTCTGACTTCACAAACATCAATTCTGTGACTTCACACACCTCCATTCTTTGACTTCACACACCTCCATTGTGAGTTCACACGCCTCCATTCTGACTTCACAAACATCAATTCTGTGACTTCACACAACTCCATTCTATGACTTCACACACCTCCATTCTATGACTTCACACACCTCCATTCTCTGACTTCACAAACCTCCATTCTGACTTCACACACCTCCATTCTGAGCTCACAAACATCAATTCTGTGACTTCACACACCTCCATTCTATGTCTTCACAAACCTCCATTCTAAGACTTCACACACTTCATTCTTTGACTTCACACACCTCCATTCTGTGACTTCGCACACCTCCATTATTTGACTTCACACACCTCCATTCTGTGACTTCACACACTTTTATTGTTTGACTTCACACACCTCCATTCGTTGACTTCACACACCTTCATTCCATGACTTCACACGCCTCCATTCTATGAGTTCACACAACTCAATTCTATGAGTTCACACACCTCCATTTTGACTTCACACACCTCCATTCTGTGACTTCACACACCTCCATTCTGTGACTTCACACACCTCCATTCTGTGACTTCACACACCTCCATTCTATGACTTCACACACCTCCATTCTGTGACTTCACACACCTCCATTCTGTGACTTCACACACCTCCATTTTGACTTCATACACTTCCATTCTTTGACTTAACACACCTCCATTCTGTGACTTCACACACCACCATTGTTTGACTTCACACACCTCCATTTTTGGACTTCAAACACCTCCTTTCCATGACTTCACACATCTCCATTTTATGAGTTCGCACACCTCCATTTTGACTTCACACACCTCCATTCTATGACTTCACACACCTCCATTGTACTTCAGAAACATCCATTCTATGACTTCACACACCTCCATTCTATGACTTCACAAACCTCCATTCTGTGACTTCACACACCTTCATTCTGAGTTCACACACCTCAATTCTGTGACTTCACACACCTCAATTCTGGCTTCACACACCTTCATTCTATGACTTCACACACTTCCATTCTCTGACTTCACACACCTCCATTTTGACTTCACACACCTCCATATTGAGTTCACACACCTCCATTCTGTGACTTCACACACCTCCATTCTCTGCTTTCAAACACCTCCATTCTATGACTTTACACACCTTCATTCTCACTTCACAAACATCAGTTCTATGACTTCACACACCTCCATTCTATGACTTCACACACCTCCATTCTATGACTTCACACACCTCCATCTGTGACTTCACACACCTCAGTTCTGTGACTTCACACACCTCCATTAAGACTTCACACACCTCCATTCTATAACTTCACACACCTCCATTCTATGACTTCACACCTCCATTCTGTGACTTCACACACCTCCATTCTGAGTTCACACACCTCCATTCCGTGACTTCACACTCCCCAAATCTGACTTCACACAGCTCCATTCTATGATTTCACACACCTCCATACTGTGACTTCACACACCTCCATTTTATGACTTCACACACCTCCATTGTGACTTCACACCTCCATTATGTGAGTTCACACACCTCCATTCTGACTTCACACACCCCCATTCTGTGATTTCACACACCTCCATTCCATGACTTCACACACCTCGTTCGATGACTTCACACACCTCCATTCTGTGACTTCAAACACCTTCATTCTGACTTCACACACCGCCATTCTGTGACTTCACACACCTCCATTCCATGACTTCACACACCTCCTTTCAATGACTTCTCACACCTTCATTCTGTGACTTCACACATCTCCATTCTGTGACTTCACACAAATCCATTCTGTAACTTACCACACCTCCATTCTGGGTCTTCACACACCTCCATTCTGAGTTCACACACCTCCGTTCTGTGACTTAACACACCTTCATTCTGTGACTTCACACACCTTCATTCTATGACTTCACACACCTCCATTCTTTCAATTCACACACCTCCATTTTGAGTTCACACACCTACATTCTGTGACTTCACACACCTCCATTTGTGACTTTACACACCACCATTTTGACTTCACAAACCTCCATTCTGTGACTTCACAAACCTCCATTCTGTGACTTCACACACCTCTATTTTGACTTCACACACTTCCATTCTTTGACTTCACACACCTCCATTCTGTGACTTCGCACACCTCCATTGTTTGACTTCACACACCTCCATTCTGTGACTTCACACACCTTTATTGTTTGACTTCACACACCTCCATTCGTTGACTTCACACACCTTCATTCCATGACTTCACACGCCTCCATTCTATGAGTTCACACACCTCAATTCTTTGAGTTCACACACCTCCATTTTGACTTCACACACCTCCATTCTGTGACTTCCCACACCTCCATTCTGTGACTTCACACACCTCCATTCTGTGACTTCACACACCTCCATTCTATGACTTCACACACCTCCATTCTGTGACTTCACACACCTCCATTCTGTGACTTCACACACCTCCATTTTGACTTCATACACTTCCATTCTTTGACTTCACACACCTCCATTCTGTGACTTCACACACCACCATTGTTTGACTTCACACACCTCCATTTTTGGACTTCAAACACCTCCTTTCCATGACTTCACACATCTCCATTTTATCAGTTCGCACACCTCGATTTTGACTTCACACACCTCCATTCTACTTCAGAAACATCCATTCTATGACTTCACACACCTCCATTCTATGACTTCACAAACCTCCATTCTGTGACTTCACACACCTTCATTCTGAGTTCACACACCTCAATTCTGTGACTTCACACACCTCAATTCTGGCTTCACACACCTTCATTCTATGACTTCACACACTTCCATTCTCTGACTTCACACACCTCCATTTTTGACTTCACACACCTCCATTGTGAGTTCACACACCTCCATTCTGTGACTTCACACACCTCCATTCTCTGCTTTCAAACACCTCCATTGTATGACTTAACACACCTTCATTCTTACTTCACAAACATCAGTTCTATGACTTCACACAACTCCATTCTATGACTTCACACACCTCCATTCTATGACTTCACACACCTCCATCTGTGACTTCACACACCTCAATTCTGTGACTTCACACACCTCCATTATGACTTCACACACCTCCATTCTATAACTTCACACACCTCCATTCTATGACTTCACACCTCCATTCTGTGACTTCACACACCTCCATTCTGAGTTCACACACCTCCATTCTGTGACTTCACACTCCTCAAATCTGACTTCACACAGCTCCATTCTATGATTTCACACACCTCCATACTGTGACTTCACACACCTCCAATGTATGACTTCACACACCTCCATTGTGACTTCACACCTCCATTCTGTGAGTTCACACACCTCCATTCTGACTTCACACACCTCCATTCTATGACTTCACACACCTCCATTCTGACTTCAAACACCTACATTCTATGACTTCACACAACTCCATTCTGGCTTCACACACCGCCATTCTGTGACTTCACACACCTCCATTCCATGACTTCACACACCTCCTTTCCATGACTTCACACACCTCCATTCTGTGACTTCACACACCTCCATTCTGTGACTTCACACACCTTCATTTTGACTTCACACACTTCCATTCTTTGACTTCACACACCTCCATTCTGTGACTTCACACACCACCATTGTTTGACTTCACACACCTTTATTTTTTGACTTCACACACCTCCATTGTGAGTTCACACACCTCCATTCTGTGACTTCACACACCCCATTCTGTGACTTCACACACCTTTATTGTTTGACTTCACACACCTCCATTCTTTGACTTCACACACCTTCATTCCCTGACTTCACACACCTCCATTCTATGAGTTCACACACCTCAATTCTATGAGTTCACACACCTCCATTTTGACTTCACACACCTCCATTCTATGACTTCACACACCTTCATTCTTACTTCAGAAACATCCATTCTATGACTTCGCACACCTCCATTCTATGAGTTCACACACCTCCATTCTGTGACTTCACACACCTCCATTCCATGACTTCACACACCTCCATTCTTTGACTTCACACACCTCCATTTGTGACTCTACACACCACCTTTTTGACTACACACACCTCCATTCTGTGATTTCACACACCTCCATTCTGTGACTTCACACACCTTTATTGTTTGACTTCACACCTCCATTCTTTGACTTCACACACCTCCATTCCATGACTTCACACACTTCCATTCTATGAGTTCACATATCTCCATTCTATGAGTTCACACACCTCCATTTTGACCTTACACACCTCCATTCTGTGACTTAACACACCTCCATTCTGTGACTTCACACACCTCAATTCTGTGACTTCACACACCTCCATTCTATGACTTCACACACCTCCATTCTGTGACTTCACACACCTCCATTCTGTGACTTCACACACCTCCATTTTGACTTCACACACTTCCATTCTTTGACTTCACACACCTCCATTCTGTGACTTCACACACCTCCATTTTGACTTCACACACTTCCATTCTTTGACTTCACACACCTCCATTCTGTGACTTCACAAACCACCATTGTTTGACTTCACACACCTCCATTTTTGGACTTCACACACCTCCTTTCCTTGACTTCACACATATCCATTTTATGAGTTCGCACACCTCCATTTTGACTTCACACACTTCCATTCTGTGATTTCACACACCTCCATTCTGTGACTTCGCACACCTCCATTGTTTGACTTCACACACCTCCATTCTTTGATTTCACACACCTCCATTCCATGACTTCACACACCGCCACTCTATCAGTTCACACACATCCATTCTATGAGTTCACATACCAACATTTTGATGGCACACACCTCCATTCTATGACTTCACACCCCTACATTCTTACTTCAAAAACATCCATACTATGACTTTACAAACCTCCATTCTATGTGTTCAGAAACGTCCATTCTATGACTTCACACACCTCCATTCTATGACTTTACACACCTCCATTCTATGACTTCACACACCTCCATTCTATGACTTCACACACTTCCATTCTGTGACTTCACACATCTCTATTCTATGAGTTCACACACCTGCATTGTCACTTCACACACCTCCATTCTATGACTTCACACAGCTCCATTCTGACTTCACACACCTCCATTCTGACTTCACAAACATCAATTCTGTGACTTCACACACCTCCATTCTTTGACTTCACACACCTCCATTGTGAGTTCACACGCCTCCATTCTGACTTCACAAACATCAATTCTGTGACTTCACACAACTCCATTCTATGACTTCACACACCTCCATTCTATGACTTCACACACCTCCATTCTCTGACTTCACAAACCTCCATTCTGACTTCACACACCTCCATTCTGAGCTCACAAACATCAATTCTGTGACTTCACACACCTCCATTCTATGTCTTCACAAACCTCCATTCTAAGACTTCACACACTTCATTCTTTGACTTCACACACCTCCATTCTGTGACTTCGCACACCTCCATTATTTGACTTCACACACCTCCATTCTGTGACTTCACACACTTTTATTGTTTGACTTCACACACCTCCATTCGTTGACTTCACACACCTTCATTCCATGACTTCACACGCCTCCATTCTATGAGTTCACACAACTCAATTCTATGAGTTCACACACCTCCATTTTGACTTCACACACCTCCATTCTGTGACTTCACACACCTCCATTCTGTGACTTCACACACCTCCATTCTGTGACTTCACACACCTCCATTCTATGACTTCACACACCTCCATTCTGTGACTTCACACACCTCCATTCTGTGACTTCACACACCTCCATTTTGACTTCATACACTTCCATTCTTTGACTTAACACACCTCCATTCTGTGACTTCACACACCACCATTGTTTGACTTCACACACCTCCATTTTTGGACTTCAAACACCTCCTTTCCATGACTTCACACATCTCCATTTTATGAGTTCGCACACCTCCATTTTGACTTCACACACCTCCATTCTATGACTTCACACACCTCCATTCTACTTCAGAAACATCCATTCTATGACTTCACACACCTCCATTCTATGACTTCACAAACCTCCATTTTGTGACTTCACACACCTTCATTCTGAGTTCACACACCTCAATTCTGTGACTTCACACACCTCAATTCTGGCTTCACACACCTTCATTCTATGACTTCACACACTTCCATTCTCTGACTTCACACACCTCCATTCTTTGACTTCACACACCTCCATTGTGAGTTCACACACCTCCATTCTGTGACTTCACACACCTCCGTTCTGTGCCTTCAACACCTCCATTCTATGACTTAACACACCTTCATTCTTACTTCACAAACATCAATTCTATGACTTCACACACCTCCATTCTATGACTTCACACACCTCCATTCTATGACTTCACACACCTCCATCTGTGACTTCACACACCTCCATTCTGAGTTCACACACCTCCATTCTGTGACTTCACACTCCTCAAATCTGACTTCACACAGCTCCATTCTATGATTTCACACACCTCCATACTGTGACTTCACACACCTCCATTGTATGACTTCACACACCTCCATCTGTGACTTCACACACCTCAATTCTGTGACTTCACACACCTCCATTATGACTTCACACACCTCCATTCTATAACTTCACACACCTCCATTCTATGACTTCACACCTCCATTCTGTGACTTCACACACCTCCATTCTGAGTTCACACACCTCCATTCTGTGACTTCACACTCCTCAAATCTGACTTCACACAGCTCCATTCTATGATTTCACACACCTCCATACTGTGACTTCACACACCTCCAATGTATGACTTCACACACCTCCATTGTGACTTCACACCTCCATTCTGTGAGTTCACACACCTCCATTCTGACTTCACACACCTCCATTCTATGACTTCACACACCTCCATTCTGACTTCAAACACCTACATTCTATGACTTCACACAACTCCATTCTGGCTTCACACACCGCCATTCTGTGACTTCACACACCTCCATTCCATGACTTCGCACACCTCCTTTCGATGACTTCACACACCTCCATCTGTGACTTCACACACCTCCATTCTGTGACTTCACACACCTTCATTTTGACTTCACACACTTCCATTCTTTGACTTCACACACCTCCATTCTGTGACTTCACACACCACCATTGTTTGACTTCACACACCTTTATTGTTTGACTTCACACACCTCCATTGTGAGTTCACACACCTCCATTCTGTGACTTCACACACCCCATTCTGTGACTTCACACACCTTTATTGTTTGACTTCACACACCTCCATTCTTTGACTTCACACACCTTCATTCCATGACTTCACACACCTCCATTCTATGAGTTCACACACCTCAATTCTATGAGTTCACACACCTCCATTTTGACTTCACACACCTCCATTCTATGACTTCACACACCTTCATTCTTACTTCAGAAACATCCATTCTATGACTTCGCACACCTCCATTCTATGAGTTCACACACCTCCATTCTGTGACTTCACACACCTCCATTCCATGACTTCACACACCTCCATTCTTTGACTTCACACACCTCCATTTGTGACTCTACACACCACCTTTTTGACTACACACACCTCCATTCTGTGATTTCACACACCTCCATTCTGTGACTTCACACACCTTTATTGTTTGACTTCACACCTCCATTCTTTGACTTCACACACCTCCATTCCATGACTTCACACACTTCCATTCTATGAGTTCACATATCTCCATTCTATGAGTTCACACACCTCCATTTTGACCTTACACACCTCCATTCTGTGACTTAACACACCTCCATTCTGTGACTTCACACACCTCAATTCTGTGACTTCACACACCTCCATTCTATGACTTCACACACCTCCATTCTGTGACTTCACACACCTCCATTCTGTGACTTCACACACCTCCATTTTGACTTCACACACTTCCATTCTTTGACTTCACACACCTCCATTCTGTGACTTCACACACCTCCATTTTGACTTCACACACTTCCATTCTTTGACTTCACACACCTCCATTCTGTGACTTCACACACCACCATTGTTTGACTTCACACACCTCCATTTTTGGACTTCACACACCTCCTTTCCTTGACTTCACACATATCCATTTTATGAGTTCGCACACCTCCATTTTGACTTCACACACTTCCATTCTGTGATTTCACACACCTCCATTCTGTGACTTCGCACACCTCCATTGTTTGACTTCACACACCTCCATTCTTTGATTTCACACACCTCCATTCCATGACTTCACACACCGCCACTCTATCAGTTCACACACATCCATTCTATGAGTTCACATACCACCATTTTGATGGCACACACCTCCATTCTATGACTTCACACCCCTACATTCTTACTTCAAAAACATCCATTCTATGACTTTACAAACCTCCATTCTATGTGTTCAGAAACGTCCATTCTATGACTTCACACACCTCCATTCTATGACTTTACACACCTCCATTCTATGACTTCACACACCTCCATTCTATGACTTCACACACTTCCATTCTGTGACTTCACACATCTCTATTCTATGAGTTCACACACCTGCATTGTCACTTCACACACCTCCATTCTATGACTTCACACAACTCCATTCTGACTTCACACACCTCCATTCTGACTTCACAAACATCAATTCTGTGACTTCACACACCTCCATTCTTTGACTTCACACACCTCCATTGTGAGTTCACACGCCTCCATTCTGACTTCACAAACATCAATTCTGTGACTTCACACAACTCCATTCTATGACTTCACACACCTCCATTCTATGACTTCACACACCTCCATTCTCTGACTTCACAAACCTCCATTCTGACTTCACACACCTCCATTCTGAGCTCACAAACATCAATTCTGTGACTTCACACACCTCCATTCTATGTCTTCACAAACCTCCATTCTAAGACTTCACACACTTCATTCTTTGACTTCACACACCTCCATTCTGTGACTTCGCACACCTCCATTATTTGACTTCACACACCTCCATTCTGTGACTTCACACACTTTTATTGTTTGACTTCACACACCTCCATTCGTTGACTTCACACACCTTCATTCCATGACTTCACACGCCTCCATTCTATGAGTTCACACAACTCAATTCTATGAGTTCACACACCTCCATTTTGACTTCACACACCTCCATTCTGTGACTTCACACACCTCCATTCTGTGACTTCACACACCTCCATTCTGTGACTTCACACATCTCCATTCTGTGACTTCACACACCTCCATTCTGTGACTTCACACACCTCCATTCTGTGACTTCACACACCTCCATTTTGACTTCATACACTTCCATTCTTTGACTTAACACACCTCCATTCTGTGACTTCACACACCACCATTGTTTGACTTCACACTCCTCCATTTTTGGACTTCAAACACCTCCTTTCCATGACTTCACACATCTCCATTTTATGAGTTCGCACACCTCCATTTTGACTTCACACACCTCCATTCTATGACTTCACACACCTCCATTCTACTTCAGAAACATCCATTCTATGACTTCACACACCTCCATTCTATGACTTCACAAACCTCCATTTTGTGACTTCACACACCTTCATTCTGAGTTCACACACCTCAATTCTGTGACTTCACACACCTCAATTCTGGCTTCACACACCTTCATTCTATGACTTCACACACTTCCATTCTCTGACTTCACACACCTCCATTCTTTGACTTCACACACCTCCATTGTGAGTTCACACACCTCCATTCTGTGACTTCACACACCTCCGTTCTGTGCCTTCAACACCTCCATTCTATGACTTAACACACCTTCATTCTTACTTCACAAACATCAATTCTATGACTTCACACACCTCCATTCTATGACTTCACACACCTCCATTCCATGACTTCACACACCTCCATCTGTGACTTCACACACCTCCATTCTGAGTTCACACACCTCCATTCTGTGACTTCACACTCCTCAAATCTGACTTCACACAGCTCCATTCTATGATTTCACACACCTCCATACTGTGACTTCACACACCTCCATTGTATGACTTCACACACCTCCATCTGTGACTTCACACACCTCAATTCTGTGACTTCACACACCTCCATTATGACTTCACACACCTCCATTCTATAACTTCACACACCTCCATTCTATGACTTCACACCTCCATTCTGTGACTTCACACACCTCCATTCTGAGTTCACACACCTCCATTCTGTGACTTCACACTCCTCAAATCTGACTTCACACAGCTCCATTCTATGATTTCACACACCTCCATACTGTGACTTCACACACCTCCAATGTATGACTTCACACACCTCCATTGTGACTTCACACCTCCATTCTGTGAGTTCACACACCTCCATTCTGACTTCACACACCTCCATTCTATGACTTCACACACCTCCATTCTGACTTCAAACACCTACATTCTATGACTTCACACAACTCCATTCTGGCTTCACACACCGCCATTCTGTGACTTCACACACCTCCATTCCATGACTTCGCACACCTCCTTTCGATGACTTCACACACCTCCATCTGTGACTTCACACACCTCCATTCTGTGACTTCACACACCTTCATTTTGACTTCACACACTTCCATTCTTTGACTTCACACACCTCCATTCTGTGACTTCACACACCACCATTGTTTGACTTCACACACCTTTATTGTTTGACTTCACACACCTCCATTGTGAGTTCACACACCTCCATTCTGTGACTTCACACACCCCATTCTGTGACTTCACACACCTTTATTGTTTGACTTCACACACCTCCATTCTTTGACTTCACACACCTTCATTCCATGACTTCACACACCTCCATTCTATGAGTTCACACACCTCAATTCTATGAGTTCACACACCTCCATTTTGACTTCACACACCTCCATTCTATGACTTCACACACCTTCATTCTTACTTCAGAAACATCCATTCTATGACTTCGCACACCTCCATTCTATGAGTTCACACACCTCCATTCTGTGACTTCACACACCTCCATTCCATGACTTCACACACCTCCATTCTTTGACTTCACACACCTCCATTTGTGACTCTACACACCACCTTTTTGACTACACACACCTCCATTCTGTGATTTCACACACCTCCATTCTGTGACTTCACACACCTTTATTGTTTGACTTCACACCTCCATTCTTTGACTTCACACACCTCCATTCCATGACTTCACACACTTCCATTCTATGAGTTCACATATCTCCATTCTATGAGTTCACACACCTCCATTTTGACCTTACACACCTCCATTCTGTGACTTAACACACCTCCATTCTGTGACTTCACACACCTCAATTCTGTGACTTCACACACCTCCATTCTATGACTTCACACACCTCCATTCTGTGACTTCACACACCTCCATTCTGTGACTTCACACACCTCCATTTTGACTTCACACACTTCCATTCTTTGACTTCACACACCTCCATTCTGTGACTTCACACACCTCCATTTTGACTTCACACACTTCCATTCTTTGACTTCACACACCTCCATTCTGTGACTTCACACACCACCATTGTTTGACTTCACACACCTCCATTTTTGGACTTCACACACCTCCTTTCCTTGACTTCACACATATCCATTTTATGAGTTCGCACACCTCCATTTTGACTTCACACACTTCCATTCTGTGATTTCACACACCTCCATTCTGTGACTTCGCACACCTCCATTGTTTGACTTCACACACCTCCATTCTTTGATTTCACACACCTCCATTCCATGACTTCACACACCGCCACTCTATCAGTTCACACACATCCATTCTATGAGTTCACATACCACCATTTTGATGGCACACACCTCCATTCTATGACTTCACACCCCTACATTCTTACTTCAAAAACATCCATTCTATGACTTTACAAACCTCCATTCTATGTGTTCAGAAACGTCCATTCTATGACTTCACACACCTCCATTCTATGACTTTACACACCTCCATTCTATGACTTCACACACCTCCATTCTATGACTTCACACACTTCCATTCTGTGACTTCACACATCTCTATTCTATGAGTTCACACACCTGCATTGTCACTTCACACACCTCCATTCTATGACTTCACACAACTCCATTCTGACTTCACACACCTCCATTCTGACTTCACAAACATCAATTCTGTGACTTCACACACCTCCATTCTTTGACTTCACACACCTCCATTGTGAGTTCACACGCCTCCATTCTGACTTCACAAACATCAATTCTGTGACTTCACACAACTCCATTCTATGACTTCACACACCTCCATTCTATGACTTCACACACCTCCATTCTCTGACTTCACAAACCTCCATTCTGACTTCACACACCTCCATTCTGAGCTCACAAACATCAATTCTGTGACTTCACACACCTCCATTCTATGTCTTCACAAACCTCCATTCTAAGACTTCACACACTTCATTCTTTGACTTCACACACCTCCATTCTGTGACTTCGCACACCTCCATTATTTGACTTCACACACCTCCATTCTGTGACTTCACACACTTTTATTGTTTGACTTCACACACCTCCATTCGTTGACTTCACACACCTTCATTCCATGACTTCACACGCCTCCATTCTATGAGTTCACACAACTCAATTCTATGAGTTCACACACCTCCATTTTGACTTCACACACCTCCATTCTGTGACTTCACACACCTCCATTCTGTGACTTCACACACCTCCATTCTGTGACTTCACACATCTCCATTCTGTGACTTCACACACCTCCATTCTGTGACTTCACACACCTCCATTCTGTGACTTCACACACCTCCATTTTGACTTCATACACTTCCATTCTTTGACTTAACACACCTCCATTCTGTGACTTCACACACCACCATTGTTTGACTTCACACTCCTCCATTTTTGGACTTCAAACACCTCCTTTCCATGACTTCACACATCTCCATTTTATGAGTTCGCACACCTCCATTTTGACTTCACACACCTCCATTCTATGACTTCACACACCTCCATCCTACTTCAGAAACATCCATTCTATGACTTCACACACCTCCATTCTATGACTTCACAAACCTCCATTTTGTGACTTCACACACCTTCATTCTGAGTTCACACACCTCAATTCTGTGACTTCACACACCTCAATTCTGGCTTCACACACCTTCATTCTATGACTTCACACACTTCCATTCTCTGACTTCACACACCTCCATTCTTTGACTTCACACACCTCCATTGTGAGTTCACACACCTCCATTCTGTGACTTCACACACCTCCATTCTGTGCCTTCAACACCTCCATTCTATGACTTAACACACCTTCATTCTTACTTCACAAACATCAATTCTATGACTTCACACACCTCCATTCTATGACTTCACACACCTCCATTCTATGACTTCACACACCTCCATCTGTGACTTCACACACCTCCATTCTGAGTTCACACACCTCCATTCTGTGACTTCACACTCCTCAAATCTGACTTCACACAGCTCCATTCTATGATTTCACACACCTCCATACTGTGACTTCACACACCACCATTGTTTGACTTCACACACCTCCATTTTTGGACTTCAAACACCTCCTTTCCATGACTTCACACATCTCCATTTTATGAGTTCGCACACCTCCATTTTGACTTCACACACCTCCATTCTATGACTTCACACACCTCCATTGTACTTCAGAAACATCCATTCTATGACTTCACACACCTCCATTCTATGACTTCACAAACCTCCATTCTGTGACTTCACACACCTTCATTCTGAGTTCACACACCTCAATTCTGTGACTTCACACACCTCAATTCTGGCTTCACACACCTTCATTCTATGACTTCACACACTTCCATTCTCTGACTTCACACACCTCCATTTTGACTTCACACACCTCCATATTGAGTTCACACACCTCCATTCTGTGACTTCACACACCTCCATTCTCTGCTTTCAAACACCTCCATTCTATGACTTTACACACCTTCATTCTCACTTCACAAACATCAGTTCTATGACTTCACACACCTCCATTCTATGACTTCACACACCTCCATTCTATGACTTCACACACCTCCATCTGTGACTTCACACACCTCAGTTCTGTGACTTCACACACCTCCATTAAGACTTCACACACCTCCATTCTATAACTTCACACACCTCCATTCTATGACTTCACACCTCCATTCTGTGACTTCACACACCTCCATTCTGAGTTCACACACCTCCATTCCGTGACTTCACACTCCCCAAATCTGACTTCACACAGCTCCATTCTATGATTTCACACACCTCCATACTGTGACTTCACACACCTCCATTTTATGACTTCACACACCTCCATTGTGACTTCACACCTCCATTATGTGAGTTCACACACCTCCATTCTGACTTCACACACCCCCATTCTGTGATTTCACACACCTCCATTCCATGACTTCACACACCTCGTTCGATGACTTCACACACCTCCATTCTGTGACTTCAAACACCTTCATTCTGACTTCACACACCGCCATTCTGTGACTTCACACACCTCCATTCCATGACTTCACACACCTCCTTTCAATGACTTCTCACACCTTCATTCTGTGACTTCACACATCTCCATTCTGTGACTTCACACAAATCCATTCTGTAACTTACCACACCTCCATTCTGGGTCTTCACACACCTCCATTCTGAGTTCACACACCTCCGTTCTGTGACTTAACACACCTTCATTCTGTGACTTCACACACCTTCATTCTATGACTTCACACACCTCCATTCTTTCAATTCACACACCTCCATTTTGAGTTCACACACCTACATTCTGTGACTTCACACACCTCCATTTGTGACTTTACACACCACCATTTTGACTTCACAAACCTCCATTCTGTGACTTCACAAACCTCCATTCTGTGACTTCACACACCTCTATTTTGACTTCACACACTTCCATTCTTTGACTTCACACACCTCCATTCTGTGACTTCGCACACCTCCATTGTTTGACTTCACACACCTCCATTCTGTGACTTCACACACCTTTATTGTTTGACTTCACACACCTCCATTCGTTGACTTCACACACCTTCATTCCATGACTTCACACGCCTCCATTCTATGAGTTCACACACCTCAATTCTTTGAGTTCACACACCTCCATTTTGACTTCACACACCTCCATTCTGTGACTTCCCACACCTCCATTCTGTGACTTCACACACCTCCATTCTGTGACTTCACACACCTCCATTCTATGACTTCACACACCTCCATTCTGTGACTTCACACACCTCCATTCTGTGACTTCACACACCTCCATTTTGACTTCATACACTTCCATTCTTTGACTTCACACACCTCCATTCTGTGACTTCACACACCACCATTGTTTGACTTCACACACCTCCATTTTTGGACTTCAAACACCTCCTTTCCATGACTTCACACATCTCCATTTTATCAGTTCGCACACCTCGATTTTGACTTCACACACCTCCATTCTACTTCAGAAACATCCATTCTATGACTTCACACACCTCCATTCTATGACTTCACAAACCTCCATTCTGTGACTTCACACACCTTCATTCTGAGTTCACACACCTCAATTCTGTGACTTCACACACCTCAATTCTGGCTTCACACACCTTCATTCTATGACTTCACACACTTCCATTCTCTGACTTCACACACCTCCATTTTTGACTTCACACACCTCCATTGTGAGTTCACACACCTCCATTCTGTGACTTCACACACCTCCATTCTCTGCTTTCAAACACCTCCATTGTATGACTTAACACACCTTCATTCTTACTTCACAAACATCAGTTCTATGACTTCACACAACTCCATTCTATGACTTCACACACCTCCATTCTATGACTTCACACACCTCCATCTGTGACTTCACACACCTCAATTCTGTGACTTCACACACCTCCATTATGACTTCACACACCTCCATTCTATAACTTCACACACCTCCATTCTATGACTTCACACCTCCATTCTGTGACTTCACACACCTCCATTCTGAGTTCACACACCTCCATTCTGTGACTTCACACTCCTCAAATCTGACTTCACACAGCTCCATTCTATGATTTCACACACCTCCATACTGTGACTTCACACACCTCCAATGTATGACTTCACACACCTCCATTGTGACTTCACACCTCCATTCTGTGAGTTCACACACCTCCATTCTGACTTCACACACCTCCATTCTATGACTTCACACACCTCCATTCTGACTTCAAACACCTACATTCTATGACTTCACACAACTCCATTCTGGCTTCACACACCGCCATTCTGTGACTTCACACACCTCCATTCCATGACTTCACACACCTCCTTTCCATGACTTCACACACCTCCATTCTGTGACTTCACACACCTCCATTCTGTGACTTCACACACCTTCATTTTGACTTCACACACTTCCATTCTTTGACTTCACACACCTCCATTCTGTGACTTCACACACCACCATTGTTTGACTTCACACACCTTTATTTTTTGACTTCACACACCTCCATTGTGAGTTCACACACCTCCATTCTGTGACTTCACACACCCCATTCTGTGACTTCACACACCTTTATTGTTTGACTTCACACACCTCCATTCTTTGACTTCACACACCTTCATTCCCTGACTTCACACACCTCCATTCTATGAGTTCACACACCTCAATTCTATGAGTTCACACACCTCCATTTTGACTTCACACACCTCCATTCTATGACTTCACACACCTTCATTCTTACTTCAGAAACATCCATTCTATGACTTCGCACACCTCCATTCTATGAGTTCACACACCTCCATTCTGTGACTTCACACACCTCCATTCCATGACTTCACACACCTCCATTCTTTGACTTCACACACCTCCATTTGTGACTCTACACACCACCTTTTTGACTACACACACCTCCATTCTGTGATTTCACACACCTCCATTCTGTGACTTCACACACCTTTATTGTTTGACTTCACACCTCCATTCTTTGACTTCACACACCTCCATTCCATGACTTCACACACTTCCATTCTATGAGTTCACATATCTCCATTCTATGAGTTCACACACCTCCATTTTGACCTTACACACCTCCATTCTGTGACTTAACACACCTCCATTCTGTGACTTCACACACCTCAATTCTGTGACTTCACACACCTCCATTCTATGACTTCACACACCTCCATTCTGTGACTTCACACACCTCCATTCTGTGACTTCACACACCTCCATTTTGACTTCACACACTTCCATTCTTTGACTTCACACACCTCCATTCTGTGACTTCACACACCTCCATTTTGACTTCACACACTTCCATTCTTTGACTTCACACACCTCCATTCTGTGACTTCACAAACCACCATTGTTTGACTTCACACACCTCCATTTTTGGACTTCACACACCTCCTTTCCTTGACTTCACACATATCCATTTTATGAGTTCGCACACCTCCATTTTGACTTCACACACTTCCATTCTGTGATTTCACACACCTCCATTCTGTGACTTCGCACACCTCCATTGTTTGACTTCACACACCTCCATTCTTTGATTTCACACACCTCCATTCCATGACTTCACACACCGCCACTCTATCAGTTCACACACATCCATTCTATGAGTTCACATACCAACATTTTGATGGCACACACCTCCATTCTATGACTTCACACCCCTACATTCTTACTTCAAAAACATCCATACTATGACTTTACAAACCTCCATTCTATGTGTTCAGAAACGTCCATTCTATGACTTCACACACCTCCATTCTATGACTTTACACACCTCCATTCTATGACTTCACACACCTCCATTCTATGACTTCACACACTTCCATTCTGTGACTTCACACATCTCTATTCTATGAGTTCACACACCTGCATTGTCACTTCACACACCTCCATTCTATGACTTCACACAGCTCCATTCTGACTTCACACACCTCCATTCTGACTTCACAAACATCAATTCTGTGACTTCACACACCTCCATTCTTTGACTTCACACACCTCCATTGTGAGTTCACACGCCTCCATTCTGACTTCACAAACATCAATTCTGTGACTTCACACAACTCCATTCTATGACTTCACACACCTCCATTCTATGACTTCACACACCTCCATTCTCTGACTTCACAAACCTCCATTCTGACTTCACACACCTCCATTCTGAGCTCACAAACATCAATTCTGTGACTTCACACACCTCCATTCTATGTCTTCACAAACCTCCATTCTAAGACTTCACACACTTCATTCTTTGACTTCACACACCTCCATTCTGTGACTTCGCACACCTCCATTATTTGACTTCACACACCTCCATTCTGTGACTTCACACACTTTTATTGTTTGACTTCACACACCTCCATTCGTTGACTTCACACACCTTCATTCCATGACTTCACACGCCTCCATTCTATGAGTTCACACAACTCAATTCTATGAGTTCACACACCTCCATTTTGACTTCACACACCTCCATTCTGTGACTTCACACACCTCCATTCTGTGACTTCACACACCTCCATTCTGTGACTTCACACACCTCCATTCTATGACTTCACACACCTCCATTCTGTGACTTCACACACCTCCATTCTGTGACTTCACACACCTCCATTTTGACTTCATACACTTCCATTCTTTGACTTAACACACCTCCATTCTGTGACTTCACACACCACCATTGTTTGACTTCACACACCTCCATTTTTGGACTTCAAACACCTCCTTTCCATGACTTCACACATCTCCATTTTATGAGTTCGCACACCTCCATTTTGACTTCACACACCTCCATTCTATGACTTCACACACCTCCATTCTACTTCAGAAACATCCATTCTATGACTTCACACACCTCCATTCTATGACTTCACAAACCTCCATTTTGTGACTTCACACACCTTCATTCTGAGTTCACACACCTCAATTCTGTGACTTCACACACCTCAATTCTGGCTTCACACACCTTCATTCTATGACTTCACACACTTCCATTCTCTGACTTCACACACCTCCATTCTTTGACTTCACACACCTCCATTGTGAGTTCACACACCTCCATTCTGTGACTTCACACACCTCCGTTCTGTGCCTTCAACACCTCCATTCTATGACTTAACACACCTTCATTCTTACTTCACAAACATCAATTCTATGACTTCACACACCTCCATTCTATGACTTCACACACCTCCATTCTATGACTTCACACACCTCCATCTGTGACTTCACACACCTCCATTCTGAGTTCACACACCTCCATTCTGTGACTTCACACTCCTCAAATCTGACTTCACACAGCTCCATTCTATGATTTCACACACCTCCATACTGTGACTTCACACACCTCCATTGTATGACTTCACACACCTCCATCTGTGACTTCACACACCTCAATTCTGTGACTTCACACACCTCCATTATGACTTCACACACCTCCATTCTATAACTTCACACACCTCCATTCTATGACTTCACACCTCCATTCTGTGACTTCACACACCTCCATTCTGAGTTCACACACCTCCATTCTGTGACTTCACACTCCTCAAATCTGACTTCACACAGCTCCATTCTATGATTTCACACACCTCCATACTGTGACTTCACACACCTCCAATGTATGACTTCACACACCTCCATTGTGACTTCACACCTCCATTCTGTGAGTTCACACACCTCCATTCTGACTTCACACACCTCCATTCTATGACTTCACACACCTCCATTCTGACTTCAAACACCTACATTCTATGACTTCACACAACTCCATTCTGGCTTCACACACCGCCATTCTGTGACTTCACACACCTCCATTCCATGACTTCGCACACCTCCTTTCGATGACTTCACACACCTCCATCTGTGACTTCACACACCTCCATTCTGTGACTTCACACACCTTCATTTTGACTTCACACACTTCCATTCTTTGACTTCACACACCTCCATTCTGTGACTTCACACACCACCATTGTTTGACTTCACACACCTTTATTGTTTGACTTCACACACCTCCATTGTGAGTTCACACACCTCCATTCTGTGACTTCACACACCCCATTCTGTGACTTCACACACCTTTATTGTTTGACTTCACACACCTCCATTCTTTGACTTCACACACCTTCATTCCATGACTTCACACACCTCCATTCTATGAGTTCACACACCTCAATTCTATGAGTTCACACACCTCCATTTTGACTTCACACACCTCCATTCTATGACTTCACACACCTTCATTCTTACTTCAGAAACATCCATTCTATGACTTCGCACACCTCCATTCTATGAGTTCACACACCTCCATTCTGTGACTTCACACACCTCCATTCCATGACTTCACACACCTCCATTCTTTGACTTCACACACCTCCATTTGTGACTCTACACACCACCTTTTTGACTACACACACCTCCATTCTGTGATTTCACACACCTCCATTCTGTGACTTCACACACCTTTATTGTTTGACTTCACACCTCCATTCTTTGACTTCACACACCTCCATTCCATGACTTCACACACTTCCATTCTATGAGTTCACATATCTCCATTCTATGAGTTCACACACCTCCATTTTGACCTTACACACCTCCATTCTGTGACTTAACACACCTCCATTCTGTGACTTCACACACCTCAATTCTGTGACTTCACACACCTCCATTCTATGACTTCACACACCTCCATTCTGTGACTTCACACACCTCCATTCTGTGACTTCACACACCTCCATTTTGACTTCACACACTTCCATTCTTTGACTTCACACACCTCCATTCTGTGACTTCACACACCTCCATTTTGACTTCACACACTTCCATTCTTTGACTTCACACACCTCCATTCTGTGACTTCACACACCACCATTGTTTGACTTCACACACCTCCATTTTTGGACTTCACACACCTCCTTTCCTTGACTTCACACATATCCATTTTATGAGTTCGCACACCTCCATTTTGACTTCACACACTTCCATTCTGTGATTTCACACACCTCCATTCTGTGACTTCGCACACCTCCATTGTTTGACTTCACACACCTCCATTCTTTGATTTCACACACCTCCATTCCATGACTTCACACACCGCCACTCTATCAGTTCACACACATCCATTCTATGAGTTCACATACCACCATTTTGATGGCACACACCTCCATTCTATGACTTCACACCCCTACATTCTTACTTCAAAAACATCCATTCTATGACTTTACAAACCTCCATTCTATGTGTTCAGAAACGTCCATTCTATGACTTCACACACCTCCATTCTATGACTTTACACACCTCCATTCTATGACTTCACACACCTCCATTCTATGACTTCACACACTTCCATTCTGTGACTTCACACATCTCTATTCTATGAGTTCACACACCTGCATTGTCACTTCACACACCTCCATTCTATGACTTCACACAACTCCATTCTGACTTCACACACCTCCATTCTGACTTCACAAACATCAATTCTGTGACTTCACACACCTCCATTCTTTGACTTCACACACCTCCATTGTGAGTTCACACGCCTCCATTCTGACTTCACAAACATCAATTCTGTGACTTCACACAACTCCATTCTATGACTTCACACACCTCCATTCTATGACTTCACACACCTCCATTCTCTGACTTCACAAACCTCCATTCTGACTTCACACACCTCCATTCTGAGCTCACAAACATCAATTCTGTGACTTCACACACCTCCATTCTATGTCTTCACAAACCTCCATTCTAAAACTTCACACACTTCATTCTTTGACTTCACACACCTCCATTCTGTGACTTCGCACACCTCCATTATTTGACTTCACACACCTCCATTCTGTGACTTCACACACTTTTATTGTTTGACTTCACACACCTCCATTCGTTGACTTCACACACCTTCATTCCATGACTTCACACGCCTCCATTCTATGAGTTCACACAACTCAATTCTATGAGTTCACACACCTCCATTTTGACTTCACACACCTCCATTCTGTGACTTCACACACCTCCATTCTGTGACTTCACACACCTCCATTCTGTGACTTCACACATCTCCATTCTGTGACTTCACACACCTCCATTCTGTGACTTCACACACCTCCATTCTGTGACTTCACACACCTCCATTTTGACTTCATACACTTCCATTCTTTGACTTAACACACCTCCATTCTGTGACTTCACACACCACCATTGTTTGACTTCACACTCCTCCATTTTTGGACTTCAAACACCTCCTTTCCATGACTTCACACATCTCCATTTTATGAGTTCGCACACCTCCATTTTGACTTCACACACCTCCATTCTATGACTTCACACACCTCCATTCTACTTCAGAAACATCCATTCTATGACTTCACACACCTCCATTCTATGACTTCACAAACCTCCATTTTGTGACTTCACACACCTTCATTCTGAGTTCACACACCTCAATTCTGTGACTTCACACACCTCAATTCTGGCTTCACACACCTTCATTCTATGACTTCACACACTTCCATTCTCTGACTTCACACACCTCCATTCTTTGACTTCACACACCTCCATTGTGAGTTCACACACCTCCATTCTGTGACTTCACACACCTCCGTTCTGTGCCTTCAACACCTCCATTCTATGACTTAACACACCTTCATTCTTACTTCACAAACATCAATTCTATGACTTCACACACCTCCATTCTATGACTTCACACACCTCCATTCCATGACTTCACACACCTCCATCTGTGACTTCACACACCTCCATTCTGAGTTCACACACCTCCATTCTGTGACTTCACACTCCTCAAATCTGACTTCACACAGCTCCATTCTATGATTTCACACACCTCCATACTGTGACTTCACACACCTCCATTGTATGACTTCACACACCTCCATCTGTGACTTCACACACCTCAATTCTGTGACTTCACACACCTCCATTATGACTTCACACACCTCCATTCTATAACTTCACACACCTCCATTCTATGACTTCACACCTCCATTCTGTGACTTCACACACCTCCATTCTGAGTTCACACACCTCCATTCTGTGACTTCACACTCCTCAAATCTGACTTCACACAGCTCCATTCTATGATTTCACACACCTCCATACTGTGACTTCACACACCTCCAATGTATGACTTCACACACCTCCATTGTGACTTCACACCTCCATTCTGTGAGTTCACACACCTCCATTCTGACTTCACACACCTCCATTCTATGACTTCACACACCTCCATTCTGACTTCAAACACCTACATTCTATGACTTCACACAACTCCATTCTGGCTTCACACACCGCCATTCTGTGACTTCACACACCTCCATTCCATGACTTCGCACACCTCCTTTCGATGACTTCACACACCTCCATCTGTGACTTCACACACCTCCATTCTGTGACTTCACACACCTTCATTTTGACTTCACACACTTCCATTCTTTGACTTCACACACCTCCATTCTGTGACTTCACACACCACCATTGTTTGACTTCACACACCTTTATTGTTTGACTTCACACACCTCCATTGTGAGTTCACACACCTCCATTCTGTGACTTCACACACCCCATTCTGTGACTTCACACACCTTTATTGTTTGACTTCACACACCTCCATTCTTTGACTTCACACACCTTCATTCCATGACTTCACACACCTCCATTCTATGAGTTCACACACCTCAATTCTATGAGTTCACACACCTCCATTTTGACTTCACACACCTCCATTCTATGACTTCACACACCTTCATTCTTACTTCAGAAACATCCATTCTATGACTTCGCACACCTCCATTCTATGAGTTCACACACCTCCATTCTGTGACTTCACACACCTCCATTCCATGACTTCACACACCTCCATTCTTTGACTTCACACACCTCCATTTGTGACTCTACACACCACCTTTTTGACTACACACACCTCCATTCTGTGATTTCACACACCTCCATTCTGTGACTTCACACACCTTTATTGTTTGACTTCACACCTCCATTCTTTGACTTCACACACCTCCATTCCATGACTTCACACACTTCCATTCTATGAGTTCACATATCTCCATTCTATGAGTTCACACACCTCCATTTTGACCTTACACACCTCCATTCTGTGACTTAACACACCTCCATTCTGTGACTTCACACACCTCAATTCTGTGACTTCACACACCTCCATTCTATGACTTCACACACCTCCATTCTGTGACTTCACACACCTCCATTCTGTGACTTCACACACCTCCATTTTGACTTCACACACTTCCATTCTTTGACTTCACACACCTCCATTCTGTGACTTCACACACCTCCATTTTGACTTCACACACTTCCATTCTTTGACTTCACACACCTCCATTCTGTGACTTCACACACCACCATTGTTTGACTTCACACACCTCCATTTTTGGACTTCACACACCTCCTTTCCTTGACTTCACACATATCCATTTTATGAGTTCGCACACCTCCATTTTGACTTCACACACTTCCATTCTGTGATTTCACACACCTCCATTCTGTGACTTCGCACACCTCCATTGTTTGACTTCACACACCTCCATTCTTTGATTTCACACACCTCCATTCCATGACTTCACACACCGCCACTCTATCAGTTCACACACATCCATTCTATGAGTTCACATACCACCATTTTGATGGCACACACCTCCATTCTATGACTTCACACCCCTACATTCTTACTTCAAAAACATCCATTCTATGACTTTACAAACCTCCATTCTATGTGTTCAGAAACGTCCATTCTATGACTTCACACACCTCCATTCTATGACTTTACACACCTCCATTCTATGACTTCACACACCTCCATTCTATGACTTCACACACTTCCATTCTGTGACTTCACACATCTCTATTCTATGAGTTCACACACCTGCATTGTCACTTCACACACCTCCATTCTATGACTTCACACAACTCCATTCTGACTTCACACACCTCCATTCTGACTTCACAAACATCAATTCTGTGACTTCACACACCTCCATTCTTTGACTTCACACACCTCCATTGTGAGTTCACACGCCTCCATTCTGACTTCACAAACATCAATTCTGTGACTTCACACAACTCCATTCTATGACTTCACACACCTCCATTCTATGACTTCACACACCTCCATTCTCTGACTTCACAAACCTCCATTCTGACTTCACACACCTCCATTCTGAGCTCACAAACATCAATTCTGTGACTTCACACACCTCCATTCTATGTCTTCACAAACCTCCATTCTAAGACTTCACACACTTCATTCTTTGACTTCACACACCTCCATTCTGTGACTTCGCACACCTCCATTATTTGACTTCACACACCTCCATTCTGTGACTTCACACACTTTTATTGTTTGACTTCACACACCTCCATTCGTTGACTTCACACACCTTCATTCCATGACTTCACACGCCTCCATTCTATGAGTTCACACAACTCAATTCTATGAGTTCACACACCTCCATTTTGACTTCACACACCTCCATTCTGTGACTTCACACACCTCCATTCTGTGACTTCACACACCTCCATTCTGTGACTTCACACATCTCCATTCTGTGACTTCACACACCTCCATTCTGTGACTTCACACACCTCCATTCTGTGACTTCACACACCTCCATTTTGACTTCATACACTTCCATTCTTTGACTTAACACACCTCCATTCTGTGACTTCACACACCACCATTGTTTGACTTCACACTCCTCCATTTTTGGACTTCAAACACCTCCTTTCCATGACTTCACACATCTCCATTTTATGAGTTCGCACACCTCCATTTTGACTTCACACACCTCCATTCTATGACTTCACACACCTCCATCCTACTTCAGAAACATCCATTCTATGACTTCACACACCTCCATTCTATGACTTCACAAACCTCCATTTTGTGACTTCACACACCTTCATTCTGAGTTCACACACCTCAATTCTGTGACTTCACACACCTCAATTCTGGCTTCACACACCTTCATTCTATGACTTCACACACTTCCATTCTCTGACTTCACACACCTCCATTCTTTGACTTCACACACCTCCATTGTGAGTTCACACACCTCCATTCTGTGACTTCACACACCTCCATTCTGTGCCTTCAACACCTCCATTCTATGACTTAACACACCTTCATTCTTACTTCACAAACATCAATTCTATGACTTCACACACCTCCATTCTATGACTTCACACACCTCCATTCTATGACTTCACACACCTCCATCTGTGACTTCACACACCTCCATTCTGAGTTCACACACCTCCATTCTG
Organism: Megascapheus bottae; assembly: GCA_024803745.1. NCBI lineage: Eukaryota > Metazoa > Chordata > Mammalia > Rodentia > Geomyidae > Megascapheus > Megascapheus bottae. The sequence goes on from JANJXV010001292.1 coordinate 73,976, forward strand.
TGACTTCACACTCCTCAAATCTGACTTCACACAGCTCCATTCTATGATTTCACACACCTCCATACTGTGACTTCACACACCTCCATTGTATGACTTCACACACCTCCATCTGTGACTTCACACACCTCAATTCTGTGACTTCACACACCTCCATTATGACTTCACACACCTCCATTCTATAACTTCACACACCTCCATTCTATGACTTCACACCTCCATTCTGTGACTTCACACACCTCCATTCTGAGTTCACACACCTCCATTCTGTGACTTCACACTCCTCAAATCTGACTTCACACAGCTCCATTCTATGATTTCACACACCTCCATACTGTGACTTCACACACCTCCAATGTATGACTTCACACACCTCCATTGTGACTTCACACCTCCATTCTGTGAGTTCACACACCTCCATTCTGACTTCACACACCTCCATTCTATGACTTCACACACCTCCATTCTGACTTCAAACACCTACATTCTATGACTTCACACAACTCCATTCTGGCTTCACACACCGCCATTCTGTGACTTCACACACCTCCATTCCATGACTTCGCACACCTCCTTTCGATGACTTCACACACCTCCATTCTGTGACTTCACACACCTCCATTCTGTGACTTCACACACCTTCATTTTGACTTCACACACTTCCATTCTTTGACTTCACACACCTCCATTCTGTGACTTCACACACCACCATTGTTTGACTTCACACACCTTTATTGTTTGACTTCACACACCTCCATTGTGAGTTCACACACCTCCATTCTGTGACTTCACACACCCCATTCTGTGACTTCACACACCTTTATTGTTTGACTTCACACACCTCCATTCTTTGACTTCACACACCTTCATTCCATGACTTCACACACCTCCATTCTATGAGTTCACACACCTCAATTCTATGAGTTCACACACCTCCATTTTGACTTCACACACCTCCATTCTATGACTTCACACACCTTCATTCTTACTTCAGAAACATCCATTCTATGACTCGCACCCCTCCATTCTATGAGTTCACACACCTCCATTCTGTGACTTCACACACCTCCATTCCATGACTTCACACACCTCCATTCTTTGACTTCACACACCTCCATTTGTGACTCTACACACCACCTTTTTGACTACACACACCTCCATTCTGTGATTTCACACACCTCCATTCTGTGACTTCACACACCTTTATTGTTTGACTTCACACCTCCATTCTTTGACTTCACACACCTCCATTCCATGACTTCACACACTTCCATTCTATGAGTTCACATATCTCCATTCTATGAGTTCACACACCTCCATTTTGACCTTACACACCTCCATTCTGTGACTTAACACACCTCCATTCTGTGACTTCACACACCTCAATTCTGTGACTTCACACACCTCCATTCTATGACTTCACACACCTCCATTCTGTGACTTCACACACCTCCATTCTGTGACTTCACACACCTCCATTTTGACTTCACACACTTCCATTCTTTGACTTCACACACCTCCATTCTGTGACTTCACACACCTCCATTTTGACTTCACACACTTCCATTCTTTGACTTCACACACCTCCATTCTGTGACTTCACAAACCACCATTGTTTGACTTCACACACCTCCATTTTTGGACTTCACACACCTCCTTTCCTTGACTTCACACATATCCATTTTATGAGTTCGCACACCTCCATTTTGACTTCACACACTTCCATTCTGTGATTTCACACACCTCCATTCTGTGACTTCGCACACCTCCATTGTTTGACTTCACACACCTCCATTCTTTGATTTCACACACCTCCATTCCATGACTTCACACACCGCCACTCTATCAGTTCACACACATCCATTCTATGAGTTCACATACCACCATTTTGATGGCACACACCTCCATTCTATGACTTCACACCCCTACATTCTTACTTCAAAAACATCCATTCTATGACTTTACAAACCTCCATTCTATGTGTTCAGAAACGTCCATTCTATGACTTCACACACCTCCATTCTATGACTTTACACACCTCCATTCTATGACTTCACACACCTCCATTCTATGACTTCACACACTTCCATTCTGTGACTTCACACATCTCTATTCTATGAGTTCACACACCTGCATTGTCACTTCACACACCTCCATTCTATGACTTCACACAACTCCATTCTGACTTCACACACCTCCATTCTGACTTCACAAACATCAATTCTGTGACTTCACACACCTCCATTCTTTGACTTCACACACCTCCATTGTGAGTTCACACGCCTCCATTCTGACTTCACAAACATCAATTCTGTGACTTCACACAACTCCATTCTATGACTTCACACACCTCCATTCTATGACTTCACACACCTCCATTCTCTGACTTCACAAACCTCCATTCTGACTTCACACACCTCCATTCTGAGCTCACAAACATCAATTCTGTGACTTCACACACCTCCATTCTATGTCTTCACAAACCTCCATTCTAAGACTTCACACACTTCATTCTTTGACTTCACACACCTCCATTCTGTGACTTCGCACACCTCCATTATTTGACTTCACACACCTCCATTCTGTGACTTCACACACTTTTATTGTTTGACTTCACACACCTCCATTCGTTGACTTCACACACCTTCATTCCATGACTTCACACGCCTCCATTCTATGAGTTCACACAACTCAATTCTATGAGTTCACACACCTCCATTTTGACTTCACACATCTCCATTCTGTGACTTCACACACCTCCATTCTGTGACTTCACATACCTCCATTCTGTGACTTCACACACCTCCATTCTATGACTTCACACACCTCCATTCTGTGACTTCACACACCTCCATTCTGTGACTTCACACACCTCCATTTTGACTTCATACACTTCCATTCTTTGACTTAACACACCTCCATTCTGTGACTTCACACACCACCATTGTTTGACTTCACACACCTCCATTTTTGGACTTCAAACACCTCCTTTCCATGACTTCACACATCTCCATTTTATGAGTTCGCACACCTCCATTTTGACTTCACACACCTCCATTCTATGACTTCACACACCTCCATTCTACTTCAGAAACATCCATTCTATGACTTCACACACCTCCATTCTATGACTTCACAAACCTCCATTTTGTGACTTCACACACCTTCATTCTGAGTTCACACACCTCAATTCTGTGACTTCACACACCTCAATTCTGGCTTCACACACCTTCATTCTATGACTTCACACACTTCCATTCTCTGACTTCACACACCTCCATTCTTTGACTTCACACACCTCCATTGTGAGTTCACACACCTCCATTCTGTGACTTCACACACCTCCATTCTGTGCCTTTAACACCTCCATTCTATGACTTAACACACCTTCATTCTTACTTCACAAACATCAATTCTATGACTTCACACACCTCCATTCTATGACTTCACACACCTCCATTCTATGACTTCACACACCTCCATCTGTGACTTCACACACCTCCATTCTGAGTTCACACACCTCCATTCTGTGACTTCACACTCCTCAAATCTGACTTCACACAGCTCCATTCTATGATTTCACACACCTCCATACTGTGACTTCACACACCTCCATTGTATGACTTCACACACCTCCATCTGTGACTTCACACACCTCAATTCTGTGACTTCACACACCTCCATTATGACTTCACACACCTCCATTCTATAACTTCACACACTTCCATTCTATGACTTCACACCTCCATTCTGTGACTTCACACACCTCCATTCTGAGTTCACACACCTCCATTCTGTGACTTCACACTCCTCAAATCTGACTTCACACAGCTCCATTCTATGATTTCACACACCTCCATACTGTGACTTCACACACCTCCAATGTATGACTTCACACACCTCCATTGTGACTTCACACCTCCATTCTGTGAGTTCACACACCTCCATTCTGACTTCACACACCTCCATTCTATGACTTCACACACCTCCATTCTGACTTCAAACACCTACATTCTATGACTTCACACAACTCCATTCTGGCTTCACACACCGCCATTCTGTGACTTCACACACCTCCATTCCATGACTTCACACACCTCCTTTCGATGACTTCACACACCTCCATTCTGTGACTTCACACACCTCCATTCTGTGACTTCACACACCTTCATTTTGACTTCACACACTTCCATTCTTTGACTTCACACACCTCCATTCTGTGACTTCACACACCACCATTGTTTGACTTCACACACCTTTATTGTTTGACTTCACACACCTCCATTGTGAGTTCACACACCTCCATTCTGTGACTTCACACACCCCATTCTGTGACTTCACACACCTTTATTGTTTGACTTCACACACCTCCATTCTTTGACTTCACACACCTTCATTCCATGACTTCACACACCTCCATTCTATGAGTTCACACACCTCAATTCTATGAGTTCACACACCTCCATTTTGACTTCACACACCTCCATTCTATGACTTCACACACCTTCATTCTTACTTCAGAAACATCCATTCTATGACTTCGCACACCTCCATTCTATGAGTTCACACACCTCCATTCTGTGACTTCACACACCTCCATTCCATGACTTCACACACCTCCATTCTTTGACTTCACACACCTCCATTTGTGACTCTACACACCACCTTTTTGACTACACACACCTCCATTCTGTGATTTCACACACCTCCATTCTGTGACTTCACACACCTTTATTGTTTGACTTCACACCTCCATTCTTTGACTTCACACACCTCCATTCCATGACTTCACACACTTCCATTCTATGAGTTCACATATCTCCATTCTATGAGTTCACACACCTCCATTTTGACCTTACACACCTCCATTCTGTGACTTCACACACCTCCATTCTGTGACTTCACACACCTCAATTCTGTGACTTCACACACCTCCATTCTATGACTTCACACACCTCCATTCTGTGACTTCACACACCTCCATTCTGTGACTTCACACACCTCCATTTTGACTTCACACACTTCCATTCTTTGACTTCACACACCTCCATTCTGTGACTTCACACACCTCCATTTTGACTTCACACACTTCCATTCTTTGACTTCACACACCTCCATTCTGTGACTTCACACACCACCATTGTTTGACTTCACACACCTCCATTTTTGGACTTCAAACACCTCCTTTCCTTGACTTCACACATATCCATTTTATGAGTTCGCACACCTCCATTTTGACTTCACACACTTCCATTCTGTGATTTCACACACCTCCATTCTGTGACTTCGCACACCTCCATTGTTTGACTTCACACACCTCCATTCTTTGATTTCACACACCTCCATTCCATGACTTCACACACCGCCACTCTATCAGTTCACACACATCCATTCTATGAGTTCACATACCACCATTTTGATGGCACACACCTCCATTCTATGACTTCACACCCCTACATTCTTACTTCAAAAACATCCATTCTATGACTTTACAAACCTCCATTCTATGTGTTCAGAAACGTCCATTCTATAACTTCACACACCTCCATTCTATGACTTTACACACCTCCATTCTATGACTTCACACACCTCCATTCTATGACTTCACACACTTCCATTCTGTGACTTCACACATCTCTATTCTATGAGTTCACACACCTGCATTGTCACTTCACACACCTCCATTCTATGACTTCACACAACTCCATTCTGACTTCACACACCTCCATTCTGACTTCACAAACATCAATTCTGTGACTTCACACACCTCCATTCTTTGACTTCACACACCTCCATTGTGAGTTCACACACCTCCATTCTGACTTCACAAACATCAATTCTGTGACTTCACACAACTCCATTCTATGACTTCACACACCTCCATTCTATGACTTCACACACCTCCATTCTCTGACTTCACAAACCTCCATTCTGACTTCACACACCTCCATTCTGAGCTCACAAACATCAATTCTGTGACTTCACACACCTCCATTCTATGTCTTCACAAACCTCCATTCAAAGACTTCACACACTTCCATTCTTTGACTTCACACACCTCCATTCTGTGACTTCGCACACCTCCATTATTTGACTTCACACACCTCCATTCTGTGACTTCACACACTTTTATTGTTTGACTTCACACACCTCCATTCGTTGACTTCACACACCTTCATTCCATGACTTCACACGCCTCCATTCTATGAGTTCACACAACTCAATTCTATGAGTTCACACACCTCCATTTTGACTTCACACACCTCCATTCTGTGACTTCACACACCTCCATTCTGTGACTTCACACACCTCCATTCTGTGACTTCACACACCTCCATTCTATGACTTCACACACCTCCATTCTGTGACTTCACACACCTCCATTCTGTGACTTCACACACCTCCATTTTGACTTCATACACTTCCATTCTTTGACTTCACACACCTCCATTCTGTGACTTCACACACCACCATTGTTTGACTTCACACACCTCCATTTTTGGACTTCAAACACCTCCTTTCCATGACTTCACACATCTCCATTTTATGAGTTCGCACACCTCCATTTTGACTTCACACACCTCCATTCTATGACTTCACACACCTCCATTCTACTTCAGAAACATCCATTCTATGACTTCACACACCTCCATTCTATGACTTCACAAACCTCCATTTTGTGACTTCACACACCTTCATTCTGAGTTCACACACCTCAATTCTGTGACTTCACACACCTCAATTCTGGCTTCACACACCTTCATTCTATGACTTCACACACTTCCATTCTCTGACTTCACACACCTCCATTCTTTGACTTCACACACCTCCATTGTGAGTTCACACACCTCCATTCTGTGACTTCACACACCTCCATTCTGTGCCTTCAACACCTCCATTCTATGACTTAACACACCTTCATTCTTACTTCACAAACATCAATTCTATGACTTCACACACCTCCATTCTATGACTTCACACACCTCCATTCTATGACTTCACACACCTCCATCTGTGACTTCACACACCTCCATTCTGAGTTCACACACCTCCATTCTGTGACTTCACACTCTTCAAATCTGACTTCACACAGCTCCATTCTATGATTTCACACACCTCGATACTGTGACTTCACACACCTCCATTGTATGACTTCACACACCTCCATTGTGACTTCACACCTCCATTCTATGAGTTCACACACCTCCATTCTGACTTCACACACCTCCATTCTATGACTTAACACACCTCCATTCTGACTTCACACACCTACATTCTATGACTTCACACAACTCCATTCGGACTTCACACACCGCCATTCTGTGACTTCACACACCTCCATTCCATGACTTCACACACCTCCTTTCGATGACTTCACACACCTCCATTCTGTGACTTCACACACCTCCATTCTGTGACTTCACACACCTTCATTTTGACTTCACACAGTTCCATTCTTTGTCTTCACACACCTCCATTCTATGAGTTCACACACCTCCATTCTGTGACTTCACACACTTCCATTCCATGACTTCACACACCTCCATTCTTTGACTTCACACACCTCCATTTGTGACTCTACACACCACCTTTTTGAATTCACACACCTCCATTCTGTGATTTCACACACCTCCATTCTGTGACTTCATACACCTTTATTGTTTGACTTCACACCTCCATTCTTTGACTTCACACACCTCCATTCCATGACTTCACACACTTCCATTCTATGAGTTCACACACCTCCATTCTATGAGTTCACACACCTCCATTTTGACTTCACACACCTCCATTCTGTGACTTCACACACCTCCATTCTGTGATTTCACAGACCTCAATTCTGTGACTTCACACACCTCCATTCTATGACTTCATACACTTCCATTCTGTGCCTTCACACATCTCTATTCTATGAGTTCACACACCTGCATTGTCACTTCACACACCTCCATTCTATGACTTCACACAACTCCATTCTGACTTCACACACCTCCATTCTGACTTCACAAACATCAATTCTGTGACTTCACACACCTCCATTCTTTGACTTCACACACCTCCATTGTGAGTTCACACACCTCCATTCTGACTTCACAAACATCAATTCTGTGACTTCACACAACTCCATTCTATGACTTCACACACCTCCATTCTATGACTTCACACACCTCCATTCTCTGACTTCACAAACCTCCATTCTGACTTCACACACCTCCATTCTGACCTCACAAACATCAATTCTGTGACTTCACACACCTGCATTCTATGTCTTCACACACCTCCATTCTAAGACTTCACACACTTCCATTCGTTGACTTCACACACCTTCATTCCATGACTTCACACGCCTCCATTCTATGAGTTCACACAACTCAATTCTATGAGTTCACACACCTCCATTTTGACTTCACACACCTCCATTCTGTGACTTCACACACCTTCATTCTGTGACTTCACACACCTCCATTCTGTGACTTCACACACCTCCATTCTATGACTTCACACACCTCCATTCTGTGACTTCACACACCTCCATTTTGACTTCATACACTTCCATTCTTTGACTTCACACACCTCCATTCTGTGACTTCACACACCACCATTGTTTGACTTCACACACCTCCATTTTTGGACTTCAAACACCTCCTTTCCATGACTTAACACATCTCCATTTTATGAGTTCGCACACCTCCATTTTGACTTCACACACCTCCATTCTATGACTTCACACACCTCCATTCTACTTCAGAAACATCCATTCTATGACTTCACACACCTCCATTCTATGACTTCACAAACCTCCATTTTGTGACTTCACACACCTTCATTCTGAGTTCACACACCTCAATTCTGTGACTTCACACACCTCAATTCTGGCTTCACACACCTTCATTCTATGACTTCACACACTTCCATTCTCTGACTTCACACACCTCCATTCTTTGACTTCACACAACTCCATTGTGAGTTCACACACCTCCATTCTGTGACTTCACACACCTCCATTCTGTGCCTTCAACACCTCCATTCTATGACTTAACACACCTTCATTCTTACTTCACAAACATCAATTCTATGACTTCACACACCTCCATTCTATGACTTCACACACCTCCATTCTATGACTTCACACACCTCCATCTGTGACTTCACACACCTCAATTCTGTGACTTCACACACTTCCATTATGACTTCACACACCTCCATTCTATAACTTCACACACCTCCATTCTATGACTTCACACCTCCATTCTGTGACTTCACACACCTCCATTCTGAGTTCACACACCTCCATTCTGTGACTTCACACTCCTCAAATCTGACTTCACACAGCTCTATTCTATGATTTCACACACCTCCATACTGTGACTTCACACACCTCCATTGTATGACTTCACACACCTCCATTGTGACTTCACACCTCCATTCTATGAGTTCACACACTTCCATTCTGACTTCACACACCTCCATTCTATGACTTCACACCCCTCCATTCTGACTTCACACACCTACATTCTATGACTTCACACAACTCCATTCTGACTTCACACACCGCCATTCTGTGACTTCACACACCTCCATTCCATGACTTCACACACCTCCTTTCGATGACTTCACACACCTCCATTCTGTGACTTCACACACCTCCATTCTGTGACTTCACACACCTTCATTTTGACTTCACACAGTTCCATTCTTTGACTTCACACACCTCCATTCTATGAGTTCACACACCTCCATTCTGTGACTTCACACACTTCCATTCCATGACTTCACACACCTCCATTCTTTGACTTCACACACCTCCATTTGTGACTCTACACACCACCTTTTTGACTTCACACACCTCCATTCTGTGATTTCACACACCTCCATTCTGTGACTTCATACACCTTTATTGTTTGACTTCACACCTCCATTCTTTGACTTCACACACCTCCATTCCATGACTTCACACACTTCCATTCTATGAGTTCACACACCTCCATTCTATGAGTTCACACACCTCCATTTTGACTTCACACACCTCCATTCTGTGACTTCACACACTTCCATTCTGTGACTTCACACACCTCAATTCTGTGACTTCACAAACCTCCATTCTATGACTTCACACACCTCCATTCAGTGACTTCACACACCTCCATTCTGTGACTTCACACACCTCAATTTTGACTTCACACACTTCAATTCTTTGACTTCACACACCTCCATTCTGTGACTTCACACACCTCCATTTTGACTTCACACACTTCCATTCTTTGACTTCACACACCTCCATTCTGTGACTTCACACACCACCATTGTTTGACTTCACACACCTCCATTTTTGGACTTCACACACCTCCTTTCCTTGACTTCACACATCTCCATTTTATGAGTTCGCACACCTCCATTTTGACTTCACACACTTCCATTCTGTGATTTCACACACCTCCATTCTGTGACTTCGCACACCTCCATTGTTTGACTTCACACACCTCCATTCTTTGATTTCACACACCTCCATTCCATGACTTCACACCCCTACATTCTTACTTCAAAAACAGCCATTCTATGACTTTACAGACCTCCATTCTATGTGTTCACAAACGTCCATTCTATGACTTCACACACCTCCATTCTATGACTTTACACACCTCCATTCTATGACTTCACACACCTCCATTCTATGACTTCACACACTTCCATTCTGTGACTTCACACATCTCTATTCTATGAGTTCACACACCTGCATTGTCACTTCACACACCTCCATTCTATGACTTCACACACCTCCATTCTGACTTCACACACCTCCATTCTGAGTTCACAAACATCAATTCTGTGACTTCACACACCTCCATTCTTTGACTTCACACACCTCCATTGTGAGTTCACACACCTCCATTCTGACTTCACAAACATCAATTCTGTGACTTCACACACCTCCATTCTGTGACTTCACACACCTCCACTCTGAGTTCACACACCTCCATTCTGTGTCTTTACACACCTCCATTCTGTGACTTCACACATCTCCTTCTATGACTTCACACACCTCCATTCTGTGATTTCACAAACCTCAAATCCTAGTTCACAAACCTCCATACTGTGACTTCACACACCTCCATTCTGTGACTTCACACACCTCCTCTCTGAGTTCACACACCTCCATTCTCTGTCTTCACATACTTCCATTCTGTGACTTCAGACACCTCCTTCTATGACTTCACACACCTTCATTCTTGGACTACACACCTCCATTCTATGACTTCACACACCTCCATTTTGACTTCACACACCTCCATTCTACGAGTTCACACACTTCCATTCTGCCTTCACCCACCTCCATTCTATGACTTCACACACCTCCATTCTATGACTTCAAACACCTCCATTCTCTGACTTCACACACCTCCATTCTTACTTCACACACCTCCATTCTATGACTTCACACACTTCCATTCTAGAACTTCACACACCTCCATTCTGTGACTTCACACACCTATATTCTGAGTTCACACACCTCCATTCTGTGACTTCACACACCTCAATTCCGTGACTTCACACACCTCCATTCTGTGACTTCACACACCTCCATTCTATGACTTCACAAACCTCCATTCTATGACTTCACACACGTCCATTCTGTGACTTCACACACCTCCATTCTATGACTTCACACACCTCCATTCTGTGACTTCACACACCTACATTCTGACTTCACACACCTCCATTCTATGACTTCACACACCTCCATTCTGTGACTTCAAACACCTCCATTCTATGACTTCACACACCTCCATTATGTCTTCACACACCTCCATTCTATGAGTTCACACAACTCCATTCTGACTTCACAAACCTCCATTGTATGACTTCACAGACTTCGAATCTGTGACTTCACTCACCTCCACTCTATGACTTCACACTTCTCCATTCTCTGACTTCCCACACCTCCTTTCTATGACTTCACCCACACCCATTCTATGATTTCACACCTCCATTCTGACTTCACACACCTCCATTCTATGACTTCACACACCTCCCTTCTATGAGTTCACACACCTCCATTTTGACTTCACACACCTCCATTCTATTACTTCACACACCTCCATTCTATGACTTCACACACCTCCATTCTATGACTTCCCACGCCTCCATTCTGTGACTTCAAACACCTCCATTCTATGTCTTCACACACCTCCATTGTGACTTCACACACGTCCATTCTATGAGTTCACACACCTCCATTCTGACTTCACACACTTCCATTCTATGACTTCACACTCCTCCATTCCATGACTTCACACTCCTCCATTCTGTGAATTCACAAAACTCCATTCTATGATTTCACACATCTCCATACTATGACTTCGCACACCACCATCTATGACTTCACACACCTCCATTCTGAGTTCACAACCTCCATTCTTTGACTTCACATAACTCTATTCTGACTTCACACACCAATGTATGACTTCACACACCTCCATTCTGTGACTTCACACACTTCCATTGTGACGTCACACACCTCCATTCTACGAGTTCACAAACCTCCATTTTATGACTTCACACACCTCCATTCTGACTTCACACACCTCCATTCTATGACTTCACAGACCTCAAATCTGTGACTTCACTCACCTCCACTCTATGACTTCACACTGCTCCATTCTATGACTTCCCACACCTCCTTTCTATGACTTCACCCACCTCTATTCTATGACTTCACACCTCCATTCTGACTTCAGATACCTCCATTCTGTGACTTCACACACCTCCATTCTATGACTTCACACACCTCAATTCTATGACTTCACACACCTCCATTCTACTTCACACACCTTCATTCTTACTTCAGAAACATCCATTCTATGACCTCACACAACTCCATTTTATGACATCACAAACCTCCATTCTGTGAATTCACACACCTCTATTCTGAGTTCACACAACTCCATTCGGTGACTTCACACACCTCCATTCTTACTACACAAACCTCCATTCTATGACTTCACACACTTCAATTCTAGGACTTCACACACCTCCATTCTGTGACTTAACACACCTCCATTCTTACTTCACACACGTCCATTCTATGACTTCACACACTTCCATTCTAGGACTTCACACACCTCCATTCTGTGACCTCACACACCTCCATTCTATGCCTTCACAAACCTCAAATCTATGACTTCACACACCTCCATTCTGTGACTTCACACACCTCCATTCTATGCCTTCACACACCTCAAATCTATGACTTCACACACCTCCATTCTGTGACTTCACACACCTCCATTCTATGACTTCACACACTTCCATTCTGTGACTTCACACACCTCCATTCTATGACTTCACACACCTCCATTCTGTGACTGCAAACACCTCCATTCTATGACTTCACACAACTCCATTATGACTTCACACACCTCCATTCTATGAGTTCTCACACCTCCATTCTGACTTCACAAACCTACATTCTATGACTTCACAGACTTCGAATCTGTAACTTCACTCACCTCCACTCTATGACTTCACACTTCTCCATTCTATGACTTCCCACACCTCCTTTCTATGACTTCACCCACCCCCATTCTATGACTTCACACCTCCATTCTGACTTCACACACCTCCATTCTGTGACTTCACACACCTCCATTCTATGAGTTCACACACCTCCATTTTGACTTCACACAGCTCCATTCTATAACTTCACACACTTCCATTCTTACTTCACAAACCTCCATTCTATGACTTCACAAACCTCCATTCTGACTTCACACACCTCCATTCTGACCTCACAAACATCAATTCTGTGACTTCACACACCTGCATTCTATGTCTTCACACACCTCCATTCTAAGACTTCACACACTTCCATTCTTTGACTTCACACACCTTCATTCTGTGACTTCGCACACCTCCATTGTTTGACTTCACACACCTCCATTCTGTGACTTCACACACTTTTATTGTTTGACTTCACACACCTCCATTCGTTGACTTCACACACCTTCATTCCATGACTTCACACGCCTCCATTCTATGAGTTCACACAACTCAATTCTATGAGTTCACACACCTCCATTTTGACTTCACACACCTCCATTCTGTGACTTCACACACCTTCATTCTGTGACTTCACACACCTCCATTCTGTGACTTCACACACCTCCATTCTATGACTTCACACACCTCCATTCTGTGACTTCACACACCTCCATTTTGACTTCATACACTTCCATTCTTTGACTTCACACACCTCCATTCTGTGACTTCACACACCACCATTGTTTGACTTCACACACCTCCATTTTTGGACTTCAAACACCTCCTTTCCATGACTTAACACATCTCCATTTTATGAGTTCGCACACCTCCATTTTGACTTCACACACCTCCATTCTATGACTTCACACACCTCCATTCTACTTCAGAAACATCCATTCTATGACTTCACACACCTCCATTCTATGACTTCACAAACCTCCATTTTGTGACTTCACACACCTTCATTCTGAGTTCACACACCTCAATTCTGTGACTTCACACACCTCAATTCTGGCTTCACACACCTTCATTCTATGACTTCACACACTTCCATTCTCTGACTTCACACACCTCCATTCTTTGACTTCACACAACTCCATTGTGAGTTCACACACCTCCATTCTGTGACTTCACACACCTCCATTCTGTGCCTTCAACACCTCCATTCTATGACTTAACACACCTTCATTCTTACTTCACAAACATCAATTCTATGACTTCACACACCTCCATTCTATGACTTCACACACCTCCATTCTATGACTTCACACACCTCCATCTGTGACTTCACACACCTCAATTCTGTGACTTCACACACTTCCATTATGACTTCACACACCTCCATTCTATAACTTCACACACCTCCATTCTATGACTTCACACCTCCATTCTGTGACTTCACACACCTCCATTCTGAGTTCACACACCTCCATTCTGTGACTTCACACTCCTCAAATCTGACTTCACACAGCTCTATTCTATGATTTCACACACCTCCATACTGTGACTTCACACACCTCCATTGTATGACTTCACACACCTCCATTGTGACTTCACACCTCCATTCTATGAGTTCACACACTTCCATTCTGACTTCACACACCTCCATTCTATGACTTCACACCCCTCCATTCTGACTTCACACACCTACATTCTATGACTTCACACAACTCCATTCTGACTTCACACACCGCCATTCTGTGACTTCACACACCTCCATTCCATGACTTCACACACCTCCTTTCGATGACTTCACACACCTCCATTCTGTGACTTCACACACCTCCATTCTGTGACTTCACACACCTTCATTTTGACTTCACACAGTTCCATTCTTTGACTTCACACACCTCCATTCTATGAGTTCACACACCTCCATTCTGTGACTTCACACACTTCCATTCCATGACTTCACACACCTCCATTCTTTGACTTCACACACCTCCATTTGTGACTCTACACACCACCTTTTTGACTTCACACACCTCCATTCTGTGATTTCACACACCTCCATTCTGTGACTTCATACACCTTTATTGTTTGACTTCACACCTCCATTCTTTGACTTCACACACCTCCATTCCATGACTTCACACACTTCCATTCTATGAGTTCACACACCTCCATTCTATGAGTTCACACACCTCCATTTTGACTTCACACACCTCCATTCTGTGACTTCACACACTTCCATTCTGTGACTTCACACACCTCAATTCTGTGACTTCACAAACCTCCATTCTATGACTTCACACACCTCCATTCAGTGACTTCACACACCTCCATTCTGTGACTTCACACACCTCAATTTTGACTTCACACACTTCAATTCTTTGACTTCACACACCTCCATTCTGTGACTTCACACACCTCCATTTTGACTTCACACACTTCCATTCTTTGACTTCACACACCTCCATTCTGTGACTTCACACACCACCATTGTTTGACTTCACACACCTCCATTTTTGGACTTCACACACCTCCTTTCCTTGACTTCACACATCTCCATTTTATGAGTTCGCACACCTCCATTTTGACTTCACACACTTCCATTCTGTGATTTCACACACCTCCATTCTGTGACTTCGCACACCTCCATTGTTTGACTTCACACACCTCCATTCTTTGATTTCACACACCTCCATTCCATGACTTCACACCCCTACATTCTTACTTCAAAAACAGCCATTCTATGACTTTACAGACCTCCATTCTATGTGTTCACAAACGTCCATTCTATGACTTCACACACCTCCATTCTATGACTTTACACACCTCCATTCTATGACTTCACACACCTCCATTCTATGACTTCACACACTTCCATTCTGTGACTTCACACATCTCTATTCTATGAGTTCACACACCTGCATTGTCACTTCACACACCTCCATTCTATGACTTCACACACCTCCATTCTGACTTCACACACCTCCATTCTGAGTTCACAAACATCAATTCTGTGACTTCACACACCTCCATTCTTTGACTTCACACACCTCCATTGTGAGTTCACACACCTCCATTCTGACTTCACAAACATCAATTCTGTGACTTCACACACCTCCATTCTGTGACTTCACACACCTCCACTCTGAGTTCACACACCTCCATTCTGTGTCTTTACACACCTCCATTCTGTGACTTCACACATCTCCTTCTATGACTTCACACACCTCCATTCTGTGATTTCACAAACCTCAAATCCTAGTTCACAAACCTCCATACTGTGACTTCACACACCTCCATTCTGTGACTTCACACACCTCCTCTCTGAGTTCACACACCTCCATTCTCTGTCTTCACATACTTCCATTCTGTGACTTCAGACACCTCCTTCTATGACTTCACACACCTTCATTCTTGGACTACACACCTCCATTCTATGACTTCACACACCTCCATTTTGACTTCACACACCTCCATTCTACGAGTTCACACACTTCCATTCTGCCTTCACCCACCTCCATTCTATGACTTCACACACCTCCATTCTATGACTTCAAACACCTCCATTCTCTGACTTCACACACCTCCATTCTTACTTCACACACCTCCATTCTATGACTTCACACACTTCCATTCTAGAACTTCACACACCTCCATTCTGTGACTTCACACACCTATATTCTGAGTTCACACACCTCCATTCTGTGACTTCACACACCTCAATTCCGTGACTTCACACACCTCCATTCTGTGACTTCACACACCTCCATTCTATGACTTCACAAACCTCCATTCTATGACTTCACACACGTCCATTCTGTGACTTCACACACCTCCATTCTATGACTTCACACACCTCCATTCTGTGACTTCACACACCTACATTCTGACTTCACACACCTCCATTCTATGACTTCACACACCTCCATTCTGTGACTTCAAACACCTCCATTCTATGACTTCACACACCTCCATTATGTCTTCACACACCTCCATTCTATGAGTTCACACAACTCCATTCTGACTTCACAAACCTCCATTGTATGACTTCACAGACTTCGAATCTGTGACTTCACTCACCTCCACTCTATGACTTCACACTTCTCCATTCTCTGACTTCCCACACCTCCTTTCTATGACTTCACCCACACCCATTCTATGATTTCACACCTCCATTCTGACTTCACACACCTCCATTCTATGACTTCACACACCTCCCTTCTATGAGTTCACACACCTCCATTTTGACTTCACACACCTCCATTCTATTACTTCACACACCTCCATTCTATGACTTCACACACCTCCATTCTATGACTTCCCACGCCTCCATTCTGTGACTTCAAACACCTCCATTCTATGTCTTCACACACCTCCATTGTGACTTCACACACGTCCATTCTATGAGTTCACACACCTCCATTCTATGACTTCACACACCTCCATTCTTTGACTTCACACACCTCCATTGTGAGTTCACACGCCTCCATTCTGACTTCACAAACATCAATTCTGTGACTTCACACAACTCCATTCTATGACTTCACACACCTCCATTCTATGACTTCACACACCTCCATTCTCTGACTTCACAAACCTCCATTCTGACTTCACACACCTCCATTCTGAGCTCACAAACATCAATTCTGTGACTTCACACACCTCCATTCTATGTCTTCACAAACCTCCATTCTAAGACTTCACACACTTCCATTCTTTGACTTCACACACCTCCATTCTGTGACTTCGCACACCTCCAATATTTGACTTCACACACCTCCATTCTGTGACTTCACACACTTTTATTGTTTGACTTCACACACCTCCATTCGTTGACTTCACACACCTTCATTCCATGACTTCACACGCCTCCATTCTATGAGTTCACACAACTCAATTCTATGAGTTCACACACCTCCATTTTGACTTCACACACCTCCATTCTGTGACTTCACACACCTCCATTCTGTGACTTCACACACCTCCATTCTGTGACTTCACACACCTCCATTCTATGACTTCACACACCTCCATTCTGTGACTTCACACACCTCCATTCTGTGACTTCACACACCTCCATTTTGACTTCATACACTTCCATTCTTTGACTTCACACACCTCCATTCTGTGACTTCACACACCACCATTGTTTGACTTCACATACCTCCATTTTTGGACTTCAAACACCTCCTTTCCATGACTTCACACATCTCCATTTTATGAGTTCGCACACCTCCATTTTGACTTCACACACCTCCATTCTATGACTTCACACACCTCCATTCTACTTCAGAAACATCCATTCTATGACTTCACACACCTCCATTCTATGACTTCACAAACCTCCATTTTGTGACTTCACACACCTTCATTCTGAGTTCACACACCTCAATTCTGTGACTTCACACACCTCAATTCTGGCTTCACACACCTTCATTCTATGACTTCACACACTTCCATTCTCTGACTTCACACACCTCCATTCTTTGACTTCACACACCTCCATTGTGAGTTCACACACCTCCATTCTGTGACTTCACACACCTCCATTCTGTGCCTTCAACACCTCCATTCTATGACTTAACACACCTTCATTCTTACTTCACAAACATCAATTCTATCACTTCACACACCTCCATTCTATGACTTCACACACCTCCATTCTATGACTTCACACACCTCCATCTGTGACTTCACACACCTCCATTCTGAGTTCACACACCTCCATTCTGTGACTTCACACTCCTCAAATCTGACTTCACACAGCTCCATTCTATGATTTCACACACCTCCATACTGTGACTTCACACACCTCCATTGTATGACTTCACACACCTCCATTGTGACTTCACACCTCCATTCTATGAGTTCACACACCTCCATTCTGACTTCACACACCTCCATTCTATGACTTCACACACCTCCATTCTGACTTCACACACCTACATTCTATGACTTCACACAACTCCATTCGGACTTCACACACCGCCATTCTGTGACTTCACACACCTCCATTCCATGACTTCACACACCTCCTTTCGATGACTTCACACACCTCCATTCTGTGACTTCACACACATCCATTCTGTGACTTCACACACCTTCATTTTGACTTCACACAGTTCCATTCTTTGACTTCACACACCTCCATTCTATGAGTTCACACACCTCCATTCTGTGACTTCACACACTTCCATTCCATGACTACACACACCTCCATTCTTTGACTTCACACACCTCCATTTGTGACTCTACACACCACCTTTTTGAATTCACACACCTCCATTCTGTGATTTCACACACCTCCATTCTGTGACTTCATACACCTTTATTGTTTGACTTCACACCTCCATTCTTTGACTTCACACACCTCCATTCCATGACTTCACACACTTCCATTCTATGAGTTCACACACCTCCATTCTATGAGTTCACACACCTCCATTTTGACTTCACACACTTCCATTCTGTGACTTCACACACCTCAATTCTGTGACTTCACACACCTCCATTATGACTTCACACACCTCCATTCTATAACTTCACACACCTCCATTCTATGACTTCACACCTCCATTCTGTGACTTCACACACCTCCATTCTGAGTTCACACACCTCCATTCTGTGACTTCACACTCCTCAAATCTGACTTCACACAGCTCTATTCTATGATTTCACACACCTCCATACTGTGACTTCACACACCTCCATTGTATGACTTCACACACCTCCATTGTCACTTCACACCTCCATTCTATGAGTTCACACACCTCCATTCTGACTTCACACACCTCCATTCTATGACTTCACACCCCTCCATTCTGACTTCACACACCTACATTCTATGACTTCACACAACTCCATTCTGACTTCACACACCGCCATTCTGTGACTTCACACACCTCCATTCCATGACTTCACACACCTCCTTTCGATGACTTCACACACCTCCATACTGTGACTTCACACACCTCCATTCTGTGACTTCACACACCTTCATTTTGACTTCACACAGTTCCATTCTTTGACTTCACACACCTCCATTCTATGAGTTCACACACCTCCATTCTGTGACTTCACACACTTCCACTCCATGACTTCACACACCTCCATTCTTTGACTTCACACACCTCCATTTGTGACTCTACACACCACCTTTTTGACTTCACACACCTCCATTCTGTGATTTCACACACCTCCATTCTGTGACTTCATACACCTTTATTGTTTGACTTCACACCTCCATTCTTTGACTTCACACACCTCCATTCCATGACTTCACACACTTCCATTCTATGAGTTCACACACCTCCATTCTATGAGTTCACACACCTCCATTTTGACTTCACACACCTCCATTCTGTGACTTCACACACCTCCATTCTGTGACTTCACACACCTCAATTCTGTGACTACACAAACCTCCATTCTATGACTTCACACACCTCCATTCAGTGACTTCACACACCTCCATTCTGTGACTTCACACACCTCAATTTTGACTTCACACACTTCCATTCTTTGACTTCACACACCTCCATTCTGTGACTTCACACACCTCCATTTTGACTTCACACACTTCCATTCTTTGACTTCACACACCTCCATTCTGTGACTTCACACACCACCATTGTTTGACTTCACACACCTCCATTTTTGGACTTCACACACCTCCTTTCCTTGACTTCACACATCTCCATTTTATGAGTTCGCACACCTCCATTTTGACTTCACACACTTCCATTCTGTGATTTCACACACCTCCATTCTGTGACTTCGCACACCTCCATTGTTTGACTTCACACACCTCCATTCTTTGATTTCACACACCTCCATTCCATGACTTCACACACCGCCACTCTATCAGTTCACACACATCCATTCTATGAGTTCACATACCACCATTTTGATTGCACACACCTCCATTCTATGACTTCACACCCCTACATTCTTACTTCAAAAACAGCCATTCTATGACTTTACAGACCTCCATTCTATGTGTTAACAAACGTCCATTCTATGACTTCACACACCTCCATTCTATGACTTTACACACCTCCATTCTATGACTTCACACACCTCCATTCTATGACTTCACACACTTCCATTCTGTGACTTCACACATCTCTATTCTATGAGTTCACACACCTGCATTGTCACTTCACACACCTCCATTCTATGACTTCACACAACTCCATTCTGACTTCACACACCTCCATTATGACTTCACACACCTCCATTCTGTGACTTCACACACCTCCATTATGACTTCACACACCTCCATTCTATAACTTCACACACCTCCATTCTATGACTTCACACCTCCATTCTGTGACTTCACACACCTCCATTCTGAGTTCACACACCTCCATTCTGTGACTTCACACTCCTCAAATCTGACTTCACAGCTCCATTCTATGATTTCACACACCTCCATACTGTGACTTCACACACCTCCATTGTGTGACTTCACACACCTCCATTGTGACTTCACACCTCCATTCTATGAGTTCACACACCTCCATTCTGACTTCACACACCTCCATTCTATGACTTCACACACCTCCATTCTGACTTCACACACCTACATTCTATGACTTCACACAACTCCATTCTGACTTCACACACCGCCATTCTGTGACTTCACACACCTCCATTCCATGACTTCACACACCTCCTTCCGATGACTTCACACACCTCCATTCTGTGACTTCACACACCTCCATTCTGTGACTTCACACACCTTCATTTTGACTTCACACAGTTCCATTCTTTGACTTCACACACCTCCATTCTATGAGTTCACACACCTCCATTCTGTGACTTCACACACTTCCATTCCATGACTTCACACACCTCCATTCTTTGACTTCACACACCTCCATTTGTGACTCTACACACCACCTTTTTGACTTCACACACCTCCATTCTGTGATTTCACACACCTCCATTCTGTGACTTCATACACCTTTATTGTTTGACTTCACACCTCCATTCTTTGACTTCACACACCTCCATTCCATGACTTCACACACTTCCATTCTATGAGTTCACACACCTCCATTCTATGAGTTCACACACCTCCATTTTGAGTTCACACACTTCCATTCTGTGACTTCACACACCTCCATTCTGTGACTTCACACACCTCAATTCTGTGACTTCACACACCTCCATTCTATGACTTCACACACTTCCATTCTGTGACTTCACACATCTCTATTCTATGAGTTCACACACCTGCATTGTCACTTCACACACCTCCATTCTATGACTTCACACAACTCCATTCTGACTTCACACACCTCCATTCTGACTTCACAAACATCAATTCTGTGACTTCACACACCTCCATTCTGTGACTTCATACACCTTTATTGTTTGACTTCACACCTCCATTCTTTGACTTCACACACCTCCATTCCATGACTTCACACACTTCCATTCTATGAGTTCACACACCTCCATTTTGACTTCACACACCTCCATTCTATGACTTCACACACCTCCATTCAGTGACTTCACACACCTCCATTCTGTGACTTCACACACCTCAATTTTGACTTCACACACTTCCATTCTTTGACTTCACACACCTCCATTCTGTGACTTCACACACCTCCATTTTGACTTCACACACTTCCATTCTTTGACTTCACACACCTCCATTCTGTGACTTCACACACCACCATTGTTTGACTTCACACACCTCCATTTTTGGACTTCACACACCTCCTTTCCTTGACTTCACACATCTCCATTTTATGAGTTCGCACTCCTCCATTTTGACTTCACACACTTCCATTCTGTGATTTCACACACCTCCATTCTGTGACTTCGCACACCTCCATTGTTTGACTTCACACACCTCCATTCTTTGATTTCACACACCTCCATTCCATGACTTCACACCCCTACATTCTTACTTCAAAAACAGCCATTCTATGACTTTACAGACCTCCATTCTATGTGTTCACAAACGTCCATTCTATGACTTCACACACCTCCATTCTATGACTTTACACACCTCCATTCTATGACTTCACACACCTCCATTCTATGACTTCACACACTTCCATTCTGTGACTTCACACATCTCTATTCTATGAGTTCACACACTTGCATTGTCACTTCACACACCTCCATTCTATGACTTCACACAACTCCATTGTGAGTTCACACACCTCCATTCTGACTTCACAAACATCAATTCTGTGACTTCACACAACTCCATTCTATGACTTCACACACCTCCATTCTATGACTTCACACACCTCCATTCTCTGACTTCACAAACTTCCATTCTGACTTCACACACCTCCATTCTGACCTCACAAACATCAATTCTGTGACTTCACACACCTCCATTCTGTGACTTCACACACCTCCATTTTGACTTCACACACTTCCATTCTTTGACTTCACACATCTCCATTCTGTGACTTCACACAACTCCATTCTGTAACTTACCACACCTCCATTCTGGGACTTCACACACCTCCATTCTGAGTTCACACACCTCCGTTCTGTGACTTAAGACACCTTCATTCTGTGACTTCACACACCTTCATTCTATGACTTCACACACCTCCATTCTTTCACTTCACACACCTCCATTTTGAGTTCACACACCTACATTCTTTGACTTCACACACCTCCATTTGTGACTTTACACACCACAATTTTGACTTCACAAACCTCCATTCTGTGACTTCACAACCCTCCATTCTGTGACTTCACACACCTCTATTTTGAGTTCACACACTTCCATTCTTTGACTTCACACACCTCCATTCTGTGACTTCGCACACCTCCATTGTTTGACTTCACACACCTCCATTCTGTGACTTCACACACCTTTATTGTTTGACTTCACACACCTCCATTCGTTGACTTCACACACCTTCATTCCATGACTTCACACACCTCCATTCTGTGACTTCACACACCTCCATTCTGTGACTTCACACACCTCCATTCTATGACTTCACACACCTCCATTCTGTGACTTCGCACACCTCCATTGTTTGACTTCACACACCTCCATTCTGTGACTTCACACACCTTTATTGTTTGACTTCACACACCTCCATTCGTTGACTTCACACACCTCCATTCTGTGACTTCACACACCTCCATTCTGTGACTTCACACACCTCCATTCTGTGACTTCACACACCTCCATTCTATGACTTCACACACCTCCATTCTGTGACTTTACACACCTCCATTCTGTGACTTCACACACCTCCATTTTGACTTCACACACTTCCATTCTTTGACTTCACACACCTCCATTCTGTGACTTCACACACCACCATTGTTTGAGTTCACACACGTCCATTTTTGGACTTCAAACACCTCCTTTCCATGACTTCACACATCTCCATTTCATGAGTTCGCACACCTCCATTTTGACTTCACACACCTCCATTCTGACTTCAGATACCTCCATTGTGTGACTTCACACACCTCCATTCTATGACTTCACAAACCTCCATTCTATGACTTCACACACCTTCATTCTTACTTCAGAATCATCCATTCTATGACCTCACACAACTCCATTTTATGACATCACAAACCTCCATTCTGTGAATTCACACACCTCCATTCTATGACTTCACACACCTCCATTCTGACATCACACACTTCCATTCTGTGACTTCACACATCTCTATTCTATGAGTTCACACACCTGCGTTGTCACTTCACACACCTCCATTCTATGAGTTCACACACCTCCATTCTATGCCTTCACACACCTCAAATCTATGACTTCACACATCTCCATTCTGTGACTTCACAAACCTCCATTCTATGACTTCACACACCTCCATTCTGTGACTTCACACACCTCCATTCTATGACTTCACACACCTCCATTCTGTGACTGCAAACACCTCCATTCTATGACTTCACACATCTCCATTGTGACTTCACACACCTCCATTCTATGAGTTCTCACACCTCCATTCTGACTTCACAAACCTCCATTCTATGACTTCACAGACTTCGAATCTGTGACTTCACTCACCTCCACTCTATGACTTCACACTTCTCCATTCTATGACTTCCCACACCTCCTTTCTATGACTTCACCCACCCATATTCTATGACTTCACACCTCCATTCTGACTTCACACACCTCCATTCTGTGACTTCACACACCTCCATTCTATGAGTTCACAAACCTCCATTTTGACTTCACACAGCTCCATTCTGTGACTTCACACACCTCCATTCTTACTTCAGAAACCTCCATTCTATGACTTCACACACCTCTATTCTATGACTTCACACACCTCCATTCTATGACTTCACACACCTCCATTCTATGTCTTCACACACCTCCATTGTGACTTCACACACGTCCATTCTATGAGTTCACACACCTCCATTCTGACTTCACACACTTCCATTCTATGACTTCACACTCCTCCATTCTGACTTCACACAGCTCCATTCTGTGACTTCACACACCTCCATTCTATGACTTCACACACCTCCATTCTATGACTTCACATACCTCATTTCTGAGTTGACACACCTCCATTCTTTGACTTCACATACCTCCAATCTGACTTCATACACCTCCATTCTATGACTACACACACATCCTTTCTGTGACGTCAAAAACCACCATTCTATGAATTCACACATCTCCATTGTGACTTCACACACCTCCATTCTATGAGTTCACACAGCTCCATTCTGACTTCACACACCTCCATTCTATGTCTTCGTACACCTCTATTCTGACTTCACACCCCTCCATTCTGTGACTTCACATACCTCCATTCTTTGACTTCACACCCCTCCATTCTGTGCCTTCACACACCTCCACTCTGTGACTTTACACACCTCCATTCTATGACTTCACACACCTCCCTTCTGTGACTTCACACACCTCCATTCTATGACTTCACACACCTCCGTTCTCAGACTTCACAAACCTCAATTCTATGTCTTCACACACTTCCATTGTTTGACATCATACACCTCCATTCTTTGACATCACACACCTCCGTTCCATGAATTCACAAACCTCCATTCAATGAGTTCACATACCTCCATTCTATGAGTTCACACACCTTCATTCTTACTTCAGCAACATCCATTCTATGACTTCAGACACCTCCATTCTATGACTTCACACACCTTCATTCTTACTTCAGCAACATCCATTCTATGACTTCACACACCTCCATTCTGTGACTTCACACACCTCCACTCTGAGTTCACACACCTCCATTCTGTGTCTTCACACACCTCCATTCTGTGACTTCACACACCTCCTTCTATGACTTCACACACCTCCATTCTGTGATTTCACACACCTCAAATCCTAGTTCACACACCTCCATACTGTGACTTCACACACCTCCATTCTGTGACTTCACACACCTCCTCTCTGAGTTCACACACCTCCATTCTCTGTCTTCACATACTTCCATTCTGTGACTTCAGACACCTCCTTCTATGACTTCACACACCTTCATTCTGGGACTACACACCTCCATTCTATGACTTCACACACCTCCATTTTGACTTCACACACCTCCATTCTACGAGTTCACACACTTCCATTCTGCCTTCACCCACCTCCATTCTATGACTTCACACACCTCCATTCTATGACTTCAAACACCTCCATTCTCTTACTTCACACACCTCCATTCTTACTTCACACACCTCCATTCTATGACTTCACACACTTCCATTCTAGAACTTCACACACCTCCATTCTGTGACTTCACACACCTATATTCTGAGTTCACACACCTCCATTCTGTGACTTCACACACCTCAATTCCGTGACTTCACACACCTCCATTCTGTGACTTCACACACCTCCATTCTATGACTTCACAAACCTCCATTCTATGACTTCACACACGTCCGTTCTGTGACTTCACACACCTCCATTCTATGACTTCACACACCTCCATTCTGTGACTTCACACACCTCCATTCTATGAGTTCACACACCTCCATTTTGACTTCACACACCTCCATTCTATTACTTCTCACACCTCCATTCTATGACTTCACACACCTCCATTCTATGACTTCCCACGCCTCCATTCTGTGACTTCAAACACCTCCATTCTATGTCTTCACACACCTCCATTGTGACTTCACACACGTCCATTCTATGAGTTCACACACCTCCATTCTGACTTCACACACTTCCATTCTATGACTTCACACTCCTCCATTCCATGACTTCACACTCCTCCATTCTGTGAATTCACAAAACTCCATTCTATGATTTCACACATCTCCATACTATGACTTCGCACACCACCATCTATGACTTCACACACCTCCATTCTGAGTTCACAACCTCCATTCTTTGACTTCACATAACTCTATTCTGACTTCACACACCAATGTATGACTTCACACACCTCCATTCTGTGACTTCACACACTTCCATTGTGACGTCACACACCTCCATTCTACGAGTTCACAAACCTCCATTTTATGACTTCACACACCTCCATTCTGACTTCACACACCTCCATTCTATGACTTCACAGACCTCAAATCTGTGACTTCACTCACCTCCACTCTATGACTTCACACTGCTCCATTCTATGACTTCCCACACCTCCTTTCTATGACTTCACCCACCTCTATTCTATGACTTCACACCTCCATTCTGACTTCATATACCTCCATTCTGTGACTTCACACACCTCCATTCTATGACTTCACACACCTCAATTCTATGACTTCACACACCTCCATTCTACTTCACACACCTTCATTCTTACTTCAGAAACATCCATTCTATGACCTCACACAACTCCATTTTATGACATCACAAACCTCCATTCTGTGAATTCACACACCTCTATTCTGAGTTCACACAACTCCATTCGGTGACTTCACACACCTCCATTCTTACTACACAAACCTCCATTCTATGACTTCACACACTTCAATTCTAGGACTTCACACACCTCCATTCTGTGACTTAACACACCTCCATTCTTACTTCACACAAGTCCATTCTATAACTTCACACACTTCCATTCTAGGACTTCACACACCTCCATTCTGTGACCTCACACACCTCCATTCTATGCCTTCACAAACCTCAAATCTATGACTTCACACACCTCCATTCTGTGACTTCACACACCTCCATTCTATGCCTTCACACACCTCAAATCTATGACTTCACAAACCTCCATTCTGTGACTTCACACACCTCCATTCTATGACTTCACACACCTCCATTCTGTGACTTCACACACCTCCATTCTATGACTTCACACACCTCCATTCTGTGACTGCAAACACCTCCATTCTATGACTTCACACAACTCCATTGTGACTTCACACACCTCCATTCTATGAGTTCTCACACCTCCATTCTGACTTCACAAACCTCCATTCTATGACTTCACAGACTTCGAATCTGTGACTTCACTCACCTCCACTCTATGACTTCACAGTTCTCCATTCTATCACTTCCCACACCTCCTTTCTATGACTTCACCCACCCCCA
The DNA here is from genome assembly GCA_024803745.1 of Megascapheus bottae. Lineage (NCBI taxonomy): Eukaryota > Metazoa > Chordata > Mammalia > Rodentia > Geomyidae > Megascapheus > Megascapheus bottae. The sequence goes on from JANJXV010001292.1 coordinate 102,987, forward strand.
TTCTATGACTTCACACCTCCATTCTGACTTCACACACCTCCATTCTGTGACTTCACACACCTCCATTCTATGAGTTCACACACCTCCATTTTGACTTCACACAGCTCCATTCTATGACTTCACACACTTCCATTCTTACTTCAGAAACCTCCATTCTATGACTTCACACACCTCCATTCTATGACTTCACACACCTCCATTTTATGACTTCACACACCTCCATTCTATGTCTTCACACACCTCCATTGTGACTTCACACACCTCCATTCTATGAGTTCACACACCTCCATTCTGACTTCACCCACTTGCATTCTGTGACTTCACACTCCTCCATTCTGACTTCACACAGCTCCATTCTGTGACTTCACACACCTCCATTCTGAGTTCACACACCTCCAATCTGTGACTTCACACACCTCCATTCCATGACTTCGCACACCTCCATTCGATGACTTCACACACCTCCATTCCATGACTTCACACTCCTCCATTCTGTGAATTCACAAAACTCCATTCTATGATTTCACACATCTCCATACTATGACTTCACACACCACCATCTATGACTTCACACACCTCCATTCTGAGTTCACACACCTCCATTCTTTGACTTCACATAACTCTATTCTGACTTCACACACCAGTGTATGACTTCACACACCTCCATTCTGTGACTTCACACACTTCCATTGTGACGTCACACACCTCCATTCTACGAGTTCACAAACCTCCATTTTATGACTTCACACACCTCCATTCTATGACTTCACAGACCTCGAATCTGTGACTTCACTCACCTCCACTCTATGACTTCACACTGCTCCATTCTATGACTTCCCACACCTCCTTTCTATGACTTCACCCACCTCTATTCTATGACTTCACACCTCCATTCTGACTTCAGATACCTCCATTCTGTGACTTCACACACCTCCATTCTATGACTTCACACACCTCCATTCTATGACTTCACACACCTTCATTCTTTCTACAGAAACATCCATTCTATGACCTCACACAACTCCATTTTATGACATCACACACCTCCATTCTGTGAATTCACACACCTCTATTCTGAGTTCACACAACTCCATTCGGTGACTTCACACACCTCCATTCTTACTTCACAAACATCCATTCTATGACTTCACACACTTCCATTCTATGACTTCACACACCTCCATTCTGTGACTTCTCACACCTCCATTCTGAGTTCACACACTTCCATTCTGTGACTTCACACACCTCCATACCGTGACTTCACACAACTCCATTCTTACTTCCCACACCTCCATTCTATGACTTCACACACTTCCATTCTAGGATTTCACACACCTCCATTCTGTGACTTAACACACCTCCATTCTTACTTCACACACGTCCATTCTATGACTTCACACACTTCCATTCTAGGACTTCACACACCTCCATTCTGTGACTTAACACACCTCCATTCTTACTTCACACACGTCCATTCTATGACTTCACACAGTTCCATTCTAGGACTTCACACACCTCCATTCTGTGACTTCACACACCTCCATCCTGAGTTCACACACCTCCATTCTATGACTGCACACCTCCATTCTGACTTCACACACCTCCATTCTGTGACTTCACACACCTCCATTCTATGAGTTCACACACCTCCATTTTGACTTCACACAGCTCCATTCTATGACTTCACACACCTCCATTCTTACTTCAGAAACCTCCATTCTATGACTTCACACACCTCCATTCTATGACTTCACACACCTCCATTCTTTGACTTCACACACCTCCATTCTATGTCTTCACACACCTCCATTGTGACTTCACACACATCCATTCTATGAGTTCACACACCTCCATTGTGACTTCACACACTTCCATTCTATGACTTCACACTCCTCCATTCTGACTTCACACAGCTCAATTCTGTGACTTCACACACCTCCATTCTATGTCTTCACACACCTCCATTCTATGACTTCACATACCTCATTTCTGAGTTGACACACCTCCATTCTATGACTTCACATACCTCCAATCTGACTTCATACACCTCCATTCTATGACTTCACACACATCCATTCTGAGTTCACACACCTCCATTCTTTGACTTCACATAACTCTATTCTGACTTCACACACCAATGTATGACTTCACACACCTCCATTCTGTGACTTCACACACTTCCATTGTGACGTCACACACCTCCATTCTAAGAGTTCACAAACCTCCATTTTATGACTTCACACACCTCCATTCTGACTTCACACACCTCCATTCTATGACTTCACAGACCTCGAATCTGTGACTTCACTCACCTCCACTCTATGACTTCACACTGCTCCATTCTATGACTTCCCACACCTCCTTTCTATGACTTCACCCACCTCTATTCTATGACTTCACACCTCCATTCTGACTTCAGATACCTCCATTCTGTGACTTTACAGACCTTCATTCTATGACTTCACACACCTCCATTCTGTGACTTCACACACCACCATTGTTTGACTTCACACACCTTTATTGTTGGACTTCACACACCTCCATTGTGAGTTCACACACCTCCATTCTGTGACTTCACACACCCCATTCTGTGACTTCACACACCTTTATTGTTTGACTTCACACACCTCCATCCTTTGACTTCACACACCTTCATTCCATGACTTCACACACCTCCATTCTATGAGTTCACACACCTCAATTCTATGAGTTCACACACCTCCATTTTGACTTCACACACCTCCATTCTATGACTTCACACACCTTCATTCTTACTTCAGAAACATCCATTCTATGACTTCGCACACCTCCATTCTATGAGTTGACACACCTCCATTCTGTGACTTCACACACCTCCATTCCATGACTTCACACACCTCCATTCTTTGACTTCACACACCTCCATTTGTGACTCTACACACCACCTTTTTGACTACACACACCTCCATTCTGTGATTTCACACACCTCCATTCTGTGACTTCACACACCTTTATTGTTTGACTTCACACCTCCATTCTTTGACTTCACACACCTCCATTCCATGACTTCACACACTTCCATTCTATGAGTTCACATATCTCCATTCTATGAGTTCACACACCTCCATTTTGACCTTACACACCTCCATTCTGTGACTTAACACACCTCCATTCTGTGACTTCACACACCTCAATTCTGTGACTTCACACACCTCCATTCTATGACTTCACACACCTCCATTCTGTGACTTCACACACCTCCATTCTGTGACTTCACACACCTCCATTTTGACTTCACACACTTCCATTCTTTGACTTCACACACCTCCATTCTGTGACTTCACACACCTCCATTTTGACTTCACACACTTCCAATCTTTGACTTCACACACCTCCATTCTGTGACTTCACAAACCACCATTGTTTGACTTCACACACCTCCATTTTTGGACTTCACACACCTCCTTTCCTTGACTTCACACATATCCATTTTATGAGTTCGCACACCTCCATTTTGACTTCACACACTTCCATTCTGTGATTTCACACACCTCCATTCTGTGACTTCGCACACCTCCATTGTTTGACTTCACACACCTCCATTCTTTGATTTCACACACCTCCATTCCATGACTTCACACACCGCCACTCTATCAGTTCACACACATCCATTCTATGAGTTCACATACCACCATTTTGATGGCACACACCTCCATTCTATGACTTCACACCCCTACATTCTTACTTCAAAAACATCCATTCTATGACTTTACAAACCTCCATTCTATGTGTTCACAAACGTCCATTCTATGACTTCACACACCTCCATTCTATGACTTTACACACCTCCATCCTATGACTTCACACACCTCCATTCTATGACTTCACACACTTCCATTCTGTGACTTCACACATCTCTATTCTATGAGTTCACACACCTGCATTGTCACTTCACACACCTCCATTCTATGACTTCACACAACTCCATTCTGACTTCACACACCTCCATTCTGACTTCACAAACATCAATTCTGTGACTTCACACACCTCCATTCTTTGACTTCACACACCTCCATTGTGAGTTCACACACCTCCATTCTGACTTCACAAACATCAATTCTGTGACTTCACACAACCCCATTCTATGACTTCACACACCTCCATTCTATGACTTCACACACCTCCATTCTCTGACTTCACAAACCTCCATTCTGACTTCACACACCTCCATTCTGAGCTCACAAACATCAATTCTGTGACTTCACACACCTCCATTCTATGTCTTCACAAACCTCCATTCTAAGACTTCACACACTTCCATTCTTTGACTTCACACACCTCCATTCTGTGACTTCGCACACCTCCATTATTTGACTTCACACACCTCCATTCTGTGACTTCACACACTTTTATTGTTTGACTTCACACACCTCCATTCGTTGACTTCACACACCTTCATTCCATGACTTCACACGCCTCCATTCTATGAGTTCACACAACTCAATTCTATGAGTTCACACACCTCCATTTTGACTTCACACACCTCCATTCTGTGACTTCACACACCTCCATTCTGTGACTTCACACACCTCCATTCTGTGACTTCACACACCTCCATTCTATGACTTCACACACCTCCATTCTGTGACTTCACACACCTCCATTCTGTGACTTCACACACCTCCATTTTGACTTCATACACTTCCATTCTTTGACTTCACACACCTCCATTCTGTGACTTCACACACCACCATTGTTTGACTTCACACACCTCCATTTTTGGACTTCAAACACCTCCTTTCCATGACTTCACACATCTCCATTTTATGAGTTCGCACACCTCCATTTTGACTTCACACACCTCCATTCTATGACTTCACACACCTCCATTCTACTTCAGAAACATCCATTCTATGACTTCACACACCTCCATTCTATGACTTCACAAACCTCCATTTTGTGACTTCACACACCTTCATTCTGAGTTCACACACCTCAATTCTGTGACTTCACACACCTCAATTCTGGCTTCACACACCTTCATTCTATGACTTCACACACTTCCATTCTCTGACTTCACACACCTCCATTCTTTGACTTCACACACCTCCATTGTGAGTTCACACACCTCCATTCTGTGACTTCACACACCTCCATTCTGTGCCTTCAACACCTCCATTCTATGACTTAACACACCTTCATTCTTACTTCACAAACATCAATTCTATGACTTCACACACCTCCATTCTATGACTTCACACACCTCCATTCTATGACTTCACACACCTCCATCTGTGACTTCACACACCTCCATTCTGAGTTCACACACCTCCATTCTGTGACTTCACACTCCTCAAATCTGACTTCACACAGCTCCATTCTATGATTTCACACACCTCCATACTGTGACTTCACACACCTCCATTGTATGACTTCACACACCTCCATTGTGACTTCACACCTCCATTCTATGAGTTCACACACCTCCATTCTGACTTCACACACCTCCATTCTATGACTTCACACACCTCCATTCTGACTTCACACACCTACATTCTATGACTTCACACAACTCCATTCGGACTTCACACACCGCCATTCTGTGACTTCACACACCTCCATTCCATGACTTCACACACCTCCTTTCGATGACTTCACACACCTCCATTCTGTGACTTCACACACATCCATTCTGTGACTTCACACACCTTCATTTTGACTTCACACAGTTCCATTCTTTGACTTCACACACCTCCATTCTATGAGTTCACACACCTCCATTCTGTGACTTCACACACTTCCATTCCATGACTACACACACCTCCATTCTTTGACTTCACACACCTCCATTTGTGACTCTACACACCACCTTTTTGAATTCACACACCTCCATTCTGTGATTTCACACACCTCCATTCTGTGACTTCATACACCTTTATTGTTTGACTTCACACCTCCATTCTTTGACTTCACACACCTCCATTCCATGACTTCACACACTTCCATTCTATGAGTTCACACACCTCCATTCTATGAGTTCACACACCTCCATTTTGACTTCACACACTTCCATTCTGTGACTTCACACACCTCAATTCTGTGACTTCACACACCTCCATTATGACTTCACACACCTCCATTCTATAACTTCACACACCTCCATTCTATGACTTCACACCTCCATTCTGTGACTTCACACACCTCCATTCTGAGTTCACACACCTCCATTCTGTGACTTCACACTCCTCAAATCTGACTTCACACAGCTCTATTCTATGATTTCACACACCTCCATACTGTGACTTCACACACCTCCATTGTATGACTTCACACACCTCCATTGTCACTTCACACCTCCATTCTATGAGTTCACACACCTCCATTCTGACTTCACACACCTCCATTCTATGACTTCACACCCCTCCATTCTGACTTCACACACCTACATTCTATGACTTCACACAACTCCATTCTGACTTCACACACCGCCATTCTGTGACTTCACACACCTCCATTCCATGACTTCACACACCTCCTTTCGATGACTTCACACACCTCCATTCTTTGACTTCACACACCTCCATTCTGTGACTTCACACACCTTCATTTTGACTTCACACAGTTCCATTCTTTGACTTCACACACCTCCATTCTATGAGTTCACACACCTCCATTCTGTGACTTCACACACTTCCATTCCATGACTTCACACACCTCCATTCTTTGACTTCACACACCTCCATTTGTGACTCTACACACCACCTTTTTGACTTCACACACCTCCATTCTGTGATTTCACACACCGCCATTCTGTGACTTCATACACCTTTATTGTTTGACTTCACACCTCCATTCTTTGACTTCACACACCTCCATTCCATGACTTCACACACTTCCATTCTATGAGTTCACACACCTCCATTCTATGAGTTCACACACCTCCATTTTGACTTCACACACCTCCATTCTGTGACTTCACACACCTCCATTCTGTGACTTCACACACCTCAATTCTGTGACTTCACAAACCTCCATTCTATGACTTCACACACCTCCATTCAGTGACTTCACACACCTCCATTCTGTGACTTCACACACCTCAATTTTGACTTCACACACTTCCATTCTTTGACTTCACACACCTCCATTCTGTGACTTCACACACCTCCATTTTGACTTCACACACTTCCATTCTTTGACTTCACACACCTCCATTCTGTGACTTCACACACCACCATTGTTTGACTTCACACACCTCCATTTTTGGACTTCACACACCTCCTTTCCTTGACTTCACACATCTCCATTTTATGAGTTCGCACACCTCCATTTTGACTTCACACACTTCCATTCTGTGATTTCACACACCTCCATTCTGTGACTTCGCACACCTCCATTGTTTGACTTCACACACCTCCATTCTTTGATTTCACACACCTCCATTCCATGACTTCACACACCGCCACTCTATCAGTTCACACACATCCATTCTATGAGTTCACATACCACCATTTTGATTGCACACACCTCCATTCTATGACTTCACACCCCTACATTCTTACTTCAAAAACAGCCATTCTATGACTTTACAGACCTCCATTCTATGTGTTAACAAACGTCCATTCTATGACTTCACACACCTCCATTCTATGACTTTACACACCTCCATTCTATGACTTCACACACCTCCATTCTATGACTTCACACACTTCCATTCTGTGACTTCACACATCTCTATTCTATGAGTTCACACACCTGCATTGTCACTTCACACACCTCCATTCTATGACTTCACACAACTCCATTCTGACTTCACACACCTCCATTATGACTTCACACACCTCCATTCTGTGACTTCACACACCTCCATTATGACTTCACACACCTCCATTCTATAACTTCACACACCTCCATTCTATGACTTCACACCTCCATTCTGTGACTTCACACACCTCCATTCTGAGTTCACACACCTCCATTCTGTGACTTCACACTCCTCAAATCTGACTTCACAGCTCCATTCTATGATTTCACACACCTCCATACTGTGACTTCACACACCTCCATTGTGTGACTTCACACACCTCCATTGTGACTTCACACCTCCATTCTATGAGTTCACACACCTCCATTCTGACTTCACACACCTCCATTCTATGACTTCACACACCTCCATTCTGACTTCACACACCTACATTCTATGACTTCACACAACTCCATTCTGACTTCACACACCGCCATTCTGTGACTTCACACACCTCCATTCCATGACTTCACACACCTCCTTCCGATGACTTCACACACCTCCATTCTGTGACTTCACACACCTCCATTCTGTGACTTCACACACCTTCATTTTGACCTCACACAGTTCCATTCTTTGACTTCACACACCTCCATTCTATGAGTTCACACACCTCCATTCTGTGACTTCACACACTTCCATTCCATGACTTCACACACCTCCATTCTTTGACTTCACACACCTCCATTTGTGACTCTACACACCACCTTTTTGACTTCACACACCTCCATTCTGTGATTTCACACACCTCCATTCTGTGACTTCATACACCTTTATTGTTTGACTTCAAACCTCCATTCTTTGACTTCACACACCTCCATTCCATGACTTCACACACTTCCATTCTATGAGTTCACACACCTCCATTCTATGAGTTCACACACCTCCATTTTGAGTTCACACACTTCCATTCTGTGACTTCACACACCTCCATTCTGTGACTTCACACACCTCAATTCTGTGACTTCACACACCTCCATTCTATGACTTCACACACTTCCATTCTGTGACTTCACACATCTCTATTCTATGAGTTCACACACCTGCATTGTCACTTCACACACCTCCATTCTATGACTTCACACAACTCCATTCTGACTTCACACACCTCCATTCTGACTTCACAAACATCAATTCTGTGACTTCACACACCTCCATTCTGTGACTTCATACACCTTTATTGTTTGACTTCACACCTCCATTCTTTGACTTCACACACCTCCATTCCATGACTTCACACACTTCCATTCTATGAGTTCACACACCTCCATTTTGACTTCACACACCTCCATTCTATGACTTCACACACCTCCATTCAGTGACTTCACACACCTCCATTCTGTGACTTCACACACCTCAATTTTGACTTCACACACTTCCATTCTTTGACTTCACACACCTCCATTCTGTGACTTCACACACCTCCATTTTGACTTCACACACTTCCATTCTTTGACTTCACACACCTCCATTCTGTGACTTCACACACCACCATTGTTTGACTTCACACACCTCCATTTTTGGACTTCACACACCTCCTTTCCTTGACTTCACACATCTCCATTTTATGAGTTCGCACACCTCCATTTTGACTTCACACACTTCCATTCTGTGATTTCACACACCTCCATTCTGTGACTTCGCACACCTCCATTGTTTGACTTCACACACCTCCATTCTTTGATTTCACACACCTCCATTCCATGACTTCACACCCCTACATTCTTACTTCAAAACAGCCATTCTATGACTTTACAGACCTCCATTCTATGTGTTCACAAACGTCCATTCTATGACTTCACACACCTCCATTCTATGACTTTACACACCTCCATTCTATGACTTCACACACCTCCATTCTATGACTTCACACACTTCCATTCTGTGACTTCACACATCTCTATTCTATGAGTTCACACACTTGCATTGTCACTTCACACACCTCCATTCTATGACTTCACACAACTCCATTGTGAGTTCACACACCTCCATTCTGACTTCACAAACATCAATTCTGTGACTTCACACAACTCCATTCTATGACTTCACACACCTCCATTCTATGACTTCACACACCTCCATTCTCTGACTTCACAAACTTCCATTCTGACTTCACACACCTCCATTCTGACCTCACAAACATCAATTCTGTGACTTCACACACCTCCATTCTGTGACTTCACACACCTCCATTTTGACTTCACACACTTCCATTCTTTGACATCACACATCTCCATTCTGTGACTTCACACAACTCCATTCTGTAACTTACCACACCTCCATTCTGGGACTTCACACACCTCCATTCTGAGTTCACACACCTCCGTTCTGTGACTTAAGACACCTTCATTCTGTGACTTCACACACCTTCATTCTATGACTTCACACACCTCCATTCTTTCACTTCACACACCTCCATTTTGAGTTCACACACCTACATTCTTTGACTTCACACACCTCCATTTGTGACTTTACACACCACAATTTTGACTTCACAAACCTCCATTCTGTGACTTCACAACCCTCCATTCTGTGACTTCACACACCTCTATTTTGAGTTCACACACTTCCATTCTTTGACTTCACACACCTCCATTCTGTGACTTCGCACACCTCCATTGTTTGACTTCACACACCTCCATTCTGTGACTTCACACACCTTTATTGTTTGACTTCACACACCTCCATTCGTTGACTTCACACACCTTCATTCCATGACTTCACACACCTCCATTCTGTGACTTCACACACCTCCATTCTGTGACTTCACACACCTCCATTCTATGACTTCACACACCTCCATTCTGTGACTTCGCACACCTCCATTGTTTGACTTCACACATCTCCATTCTGTGACTTCACACACCTTTATTGTTTGACTTCACACACCTCCATTCGTTGACTTCACACACCTCCATTCTGTGACTTCACACACCTCCATTCTGTGACTTCACACACCTCCATTCTGTGACTTCACACACCTCCATTCTATGACTTCACACACCTCCATTCTGTGACTTTACACACCTCCATTCTGTGACTTCACACACCTCCATTTTGACTTCACACACTTCCATTCTTTGACTTCACACACCTCCATTCTGTGACTTCACACACCACCATTGTTTGAGTTCACACACGTCCATTTTTGGACTTCAAACACCTCCTTTCCATGACTTCACACATCTCCATTTCATGAGTTCGCACACCTCCATTTTGACTTCACACACCTCCATTCTGACTTCAGATACCTCCATTGTGTGACTTCACACACCTCCATTCTATGACTTCACAAACCTCCATTCTATGACTTCACACACCTTCATTCTTACTTCAGAAACATCCATTCTATGACCTCACACAACTCCATTTTATGACATCACAAACCTCCATTCTGTGAATTCACACACCTCCATTCTATGACTTCACACACCTCCATTCTGACATCACACACTTCCATTCTGTGACTTCACACATCTCTATTCTATGAGTTCACACACCTGCGTTGTCACTTCACACACCTCCATTCTATGAGTTCACACACCTCCATTCTATGCCTTCACACACCTCAAATCTATGACTTCACACATCTCCATTCTGTGACTTCACAAACCTCCATTCTATGACTTCACACACCTCCATTCTGTGACTTCACACACCTCCATTCTATGACTTCACACACCTCCATTCTGTGACTGCAAACACCTCCATTCTATGACTTCACACATCTCCATTGTGACTTCACACACCTCCATTCTATGAGTTCACACACCTCCATTCTGTGACTTCACACACTTCCATTCCATGACTTCACACACCTCCATTCTTTGACTTCACACACCTCCATTTGTGACTCTACACACCACCTTTTTGACTTCACACACCTCCATTCTGTGATTTCACACACCTCCATTCTGTGACTTCATACACCTTTATTGTTTGACTTCACACCTCCATTCTTTGACTTCACACACCTCCATTCCATGACTTCACACACTTCCATTCTATGAGTTCACACACCTCCATTCTATGAGTTCACACACCTCCATTTTGAGTTCACACACTTCCATTCTGTGACTTCACACACCTCCATTCTGTGACTTCACACACCTCAATTCTGTGACTTCACACACCTCCATTCTATGACTTCACACACTTCCATTCTGTGACTTCACACATCTCTATTCTATGAGTTCACACACCTGCATTGTCACTTCACACACCTCCATTCTATGACTTCACACAACTCCATTCTGACTTCACACACCTCCATTCTGACTTCACAAACATCAATTCTGTGACTTCACACACCTCCATTCTGTGACTTCATACACGTTTATTGTTTGACTTCACACCTCCATTCTTTGACTTCACACACCTCCATTCCATGACTTCACACACTTCCATTCTATGAGTTCACACACCTCCATTTTGACTTCACACACCTCCATTCTATGACTTCACACACCTCCATTCAGTGACTTCACACACCTCCATTCTGTGACTTCACACACCTCAATTTTGACTTCACACACTTCCATTCTTTGACTTCACACACCTCCATTCTGTGACTTCACACACCTCCATTTTGACTTCACACACTTCCATTCTTTGACTTCACACACCTCCATTCTGTGACTTCACACACCACCATTGTTTGACTTCACACACCTCCATTTTTGGACTTCACACACCTCCTTTCCTTGACTTCACACATCTCCATTTTATGAGTTCGCACACCTCCATTTTGACTTCACACACCTCCATTCTGTGACTTCGCACACCTCCATTGTTTGACTTCACACACCTCCATTCTTTGATTTCACACACCTCCATTCCATGACTTCACACCCCTACATTCTTACTTCAAAAACAGCCATTCTATGACTTTACAGACCTCCATTCTATGTGTTCACAAACGTCCATTCTATGACTTCACACACCTCCATTCTATGACTTTACACACCTCCATTCTATGACTTCACACACCTCCATTCTATGACTTCACACACTTCCATTCTGTGACTTCACACATCTCTATTCTATGAGTTCACACACTTGCATTGTCACTTCACACACCTCCATTCTATGACTTCACACAACTCCATTGTGAGTTCACACACCTCCATTCTGACTTCACAAACATCAATTCTGTGACTTCACACAACTCCATTCTATGACTTCACACACCTCCATTCTATGACTTCACACACCTCCATTCTCTGACTTCACAAACTTCCATTCTGACTTCACACACCTCCATTCTGACCTCACAAACATCAATTCTGTGACTTCACACACCTCCATTCTGTGACTTCACACACCTCCATTTTGACTTCACACACTTCCATTCTTTGACTTCACACATCTCCATTCTGTGACTTCACACAACTCCATTCTGTAACTTACCACACCTCCATTCTGGGACTTCACACACCTCCATTCTGAGTTCACACACCTCCGTTCTGTGACTTAAGACACCTTCATTCTGTGACTTCACACACCTTCATTCTATGACTTCACACACCTCCATTCTTTCACTTCACACACCTCCATTTTGAGTTCACACACCTACATTCTTTGACTTCACACACCTCCATTTGTGACTTTACACACCACAATTTTGACTTCACAAACCTCCATTCTGTGACTTCACAACCCTCCATTCTGTGACTTCACACACCTCTATTTTGAGTTCACACACTTCCATTCTTTGACTTCACACACCTCCATTCTGTGACTTCGCACACCTCCATTGTTTGACTTCACACACCTCCATTCTGTGACTTCACACACCTTTATTGTTTGACTTCACACACCTCCATTCGTTGACTTCACACACCTTCATTCCATGACTTCACACACCTCCATTCTGTGACTTCACACACCTCCATTCTGTGACTTCACACACCTCCATTCTATGACTTCACACACCTCCATTCTGTGACTTCGCACACCTCCATTGTTTGACTTCACACATCTCCATTCTGTGACTTCACACACCTTTATTGTTTGACTTCACACACCTCCATTCGTTGACTTCACACACCTCCATTCTGTGACTTCACACACCTCCATTCTGTGACTTCACACACCTCCATTCTGTGACTTCACACACCTCCATTCTATGACTTCACACACCTCCATTCTGTGACTTTACACACCTCCATTCTGTGACTTCACACACCTCCATTTTGACTTCACACACTTCCATTCTTTGACTTCACACACCTCCATTCTGTGACTTCACACACCACCATTGTTTGAGTTCACACACGTCCATTTTTGGACTTCAAACACCTCCTTTCCATGACTTCACACATCTCCATTTCATGAGTTCGCACACCTCCATTTTGACTTCACACACCTCCATTCTGACTTCAGATACCTCCATTGTGTGACTTCACACACCTCCATTCTATGACTTCACAAACCTCCATTCTATGACTTCACACACCTTCATTCTTACTTCAGAAACATCCATTCTATGACCTCACACAACTCCATTTTATGACATCACAAACCTCCATTCTGTGAATTCACACACCTCCATTCTATGACTTCACACACCTCCATTCTGACATCACACACTTCCATTCTGTGACTTCACACATCTCTATTCTATGAGTTCACACACCTGCGTTGTCACTTCACACACCTCCATTCTATGAGTTCACACACCTCCATTCTATGCCTTCACACACCTCAAATCTATGACTTCACACATCTCCATTCTGTGACTTCACAAACCTCCATTCTATGACTTCACACACCTCCATTCTGTGACTTCACACACCTCCATTCTATGACTTCACACACCTCCATTCTGTGACTGCAAACACCTCCATTCTATGACTTCACACATCTCCATTGTGACTTCACACACCTCCATTCTATGAGTTCTCACACCTCCATTCTGACTTCACAAACCTCCATTCTATGACTTCACAGACTTCGAATCTGTGACTTCACTCACCTCCACTCTATGACTTCACACTTCTCCATTCTATGACTTCCCACACCTCCTTTCTATGACTTCACCCACCCATATTCTATGACTTCACACCTCCATTCTGACTTCACACACCTCCATTCTGTGACTTCACACACCTCCATTCTATGAGTTCACAAACCTCCATTTTGACTTCACACAGCTCCATTCTGTGACTTCACACACCTCCATTCTTACTTCAGAAACCTCCATTCTATGACTTCACACACCTCTATTCTATGACTTCACACACCTCCATTCTATGACTTCACACACCTCCATTCTATGTCTTCACACACCTCCATTGTGACTTCACACACGTCCATTCTATGAGTTCACACACCTCCATTCTGACTTCACACACTTCCATTCTATGACTTCACACTCCTCCATTCTGACTTCACACAGCTCCATTCTGTGACTTCACACACCTCCATTCTATGACTTCACACACCTCCATTCTATGACTTCACATACCTCATTTCTGAGTTGACACACCTCCATTCTTTGACTTCACATACCTCCAATCTGACTTCATACACCTCCATTCTATGACTTCACACACATCCTTTCTGTGACGTCAAAAACCACCATTCTATGAATTCACACATCTCCATTGTGACTTCACACACCTCCATTCTATGAGTTCACACAGCTCCATTCTGACTTCACACACCTCCATTCTATGTCTTCGTACACCTCTATTCTGACTTCACACCCCTCCATTCTGTGACTTCACATACCTCCATTCTTTGACTTCACACCCCTCCATTCTGTGCCTTCACACACCTCCACTCTGTGACTTTACACACCTCCATTCTATGACTTCACACACCTCCCTTCTGTGACTTCACACACCTCCATTCTATGACTTCACACACCTCCGTTCTCAGACTTCACAAACCTCAATTCTATGTCTTCACACACTTCCATTGTTTGACATCATACACCTCCATTCTTTGACATCACACACCTCCGTTCCATGAATTCACAAACCTCCATTCAATGAGTTCACATACCTCCATTCTATGAGTTCACACACCTTCATTCTTACTTCAGCAACATCCATTCTATGACTTCAGACACCTCCATTCTATGACTTCACACACCTTCATTCTTACTTCAGCAACATCCATTCTATGACTTCACACACCTCCATTCTGTGACTTCACACACCTCCACTCTGAGTTCACACACCTCCATTCTGTGTCTTCACACACCTCCATTCTGTGACTTCACACACCTCCTTCTATGACTTCACACACCTCCATTCTGTGATTTCACACACCTCAAATCCTAGTTCACACACCTCCATACTGTGACTTCACACACCTCCATTCTGTGACTTCACACACCTCCTCTCTGAGTTCACACACCTCCATTCTCTGTCTTCACATACTTCCATTCTGTGACTTCAGACACCTCCTTCTATGACTTCACACACCTTCATTCTGGGACTACACACCTCCATTCTATGACTTCACACACCTCCATTTTGACTTCACACACCTCCATTCTACGAGTTCACACACTTCCATTCTGCCTTCACCCACCTCCATTCTATGACTTCACACACCTCCATTCTATGACTTCAAACACCTCCATTCTCTTACTTCACACACCTCCATTCTTACTTCACACACCTCCATTCTATGACTTCACACACTTCCATTCTAGAACTTCACACACCTCCATTCTGTGACTTCACACACCTATATTCTGAGTTCACACACCTCCATTCTGTGACTTCACACACCTCAATTCCGTGACTTCACACACCTCCATTCTGTGACTTCACACACCTCCATTCTATGACTTCACAAACCTCCATTCTATGACTTCACACACGTCCATTCTGTGACTTCACACACCTCCATTCTATGACTTCACACACCTCCATTCTGTGACTTCACACACCTACATTCTGACTTCACACACCTCCATTCTATGACTTCACACACCTCCATTCTGTGACTTCAGACACCTCCATTCTATGACTTCACACACCTCCATTATGTCTTCACACACCTCCATTCTATTTCACACACCTCCATTCTGACTTCACAAACCTCCATTCTATGACTTCACAGACTTCGAATCTGTGACTTCACTCACCTCCACTCTATGACTTCACACTTCTCCATTCTCTGACTTCCCACACCTCCTTTCTATGACTTCACCCACACCCATTCTATGATTTCACACCTCCATTCTGACTTCACACACCTCCATTCTGTGACTTCACACACCTCCATTCTATGAGTTCACACACCTCCATTTTGACTTCACACACCTCCATTCTATTACTTCTCACACCTCCATTCTATGACTTCACACACCTCCATTCTATGACTTCCCACGCCTCCATTCTGTGACTTCAAACACCTCCATTCTATGTCTTCACACACCTCCATTGTGACTTCACACACGTCCATTCTATGAGTTCACACACCTCCATTCTGACTTCACACACTTCCATTCTATGACTTCACACTCCTCCATTCCATGACTTCACACTCCTCCATTCTGTGAATTCACAAAACTCCATTCTATGATTTCACACATCTCCATACTATGACTTCGCACACCACCATCTATGACTTCACACACCTCCATTCTGAGTTCACAACCTCCATTCTTTGACTTCACATAACTCTATTCTGACTTCACACACCAATGTATGACTTCACACACCTCCATTCTGTGACTTCACACACTTCCATTGTGACGTCACACACCTCCATTCTACGAGTTCACAAACCTCCATTTTATGACTTCACACACCTCCATTCTGACTTCACACACCTCCATTCTATGACTTCACAGACCTCAAATCTGTGACTTCACTCACCTCCACTCTATGACTTCACACTGCTCCATTCTATGACTTCCCACACCTCCTTTCTATGACTTCACCCACCTCTATTCTATGACTTCACACCTCCATTCTGACTTCAGATACCTCCATTCTGTGACTTCACACACCTCCATTCTATGACTTCACACACCTCAATTCTATGACTTCACACACCTCCATTCTACTTCACACACCTTCATTCTTACTTCAGAAACATCCATTCTATGACCTCACACAACTCCATTTTATGACATCACAAACCTCCATTCTGTGAATTCACACACCTCTATTCTGAGTTCACACAACTCCATTCGGTGACTTCACACACCTCCATTCTTACTACACAAACCTCCATTCTATGACTTCACACACTTCAATTCTAGGACTTCACACACCTCCATTCTGTGACTTAACACACCTCCATTCTTACTTCACACAAGTCCATTCTATGACTTCACACACTTCCATTCTAGGACTTCACACACCTCCATTCTGTGACCTCACACACCTCCATTCTATGCCTTCACAAACCTCAAATCTATGACTTCACACACCTCCATTCTGTGACTTCACACACCTCCATTCTATGCCTTCACACACCTCAAATCTATGACTTCACACACCTCCATTCTGTGACTTCACACACCTCCATTCTATGACTTCACACACCTCCATTCTGTGACTTCACACACCTCCATTCTATGACTTCACACACCTCCATTCTGTGACTGCAAACACCTCCATTCTATGACTTCACACAACTCCACTGTGACTTCACACACCTCCATTCTATGAGTTCTCACACCTCCATTCTGACTTCACAAACCTCCATTCTATGACTTCACAGACTTCGAATCTGTGACTTCACTCACCTCCACTCTATGACTTCACAGTTCTCCATTCTATCACTTCCCACACCTCCTTTCTATGACTTCACCCACCCCCATTCTATTACTTCACACCTCCATTCTGACTTCACACACCTCCATTCTGTGACTTCACACACCTCCATTCTATGAGTTCACACACCTCCATTTTGACTTCACACAGCTCCATTCTATGACTTCACACACTTCCATTCTTACTTCAGAAACCTCCATTCTATGACTTCACACACCTCCATTCTATGACTTCACACACCTCCATTCTATGACTTCACACACCTCCATTCTATGTCTTCACACACCTCCATTGTGACTTCACACACCTCCATTCTATGAGTTCACACACCTCCATTCTGACTTCACCCACTTGCATTCTGTGACTTCACACTCCTCCATTCTGACTTCACACAGCTCCATTCTGTGACTTCACACACCTCCATTCTGAGTTCACACACCTCCAATCTGTGACTTCACACACCTCCATTCCATGACTTCGCACACCTCCATTCGATGACTTCACACACCTCCATTCCATGACTTCACACTCCTCCATTCTGTGAATTCACAAAACTCCATTCTATGATTTCACACATCTCCATACTATGACTTCACACACCACCATCTATGACTTCACACACCTCCATTCTGAGTTCACACACCTCCATTCTTTGACTTCACATAACTCTATTCTGACTTCACACACCAATGTATGACTTCACACACCTCCATTCTGTGACTTCACACACTTCCATTGTGACGTCACACACCTCCATTCTACGAGTTCACAAACCTCCATTTTATGACTTCACACACCTCCATTCTATGACTTCACAGACCTCGAATCTGTGACTTCACTCACCTCCACTCTATGACTTCACACTGCTCCATTCTATGACTTCCCACACCTCCTTTCTATGACTTCACCCACCTCTATTCTATGACTTCACACCTCCATTCTGACTTCAGATACCTCCATTCTGTGACTTCACACACCTCCATTCTATGACTTCACACACCTCCATTCTATGACTTCACACACCTTCATTCTTTCTACAGAAACATCCATTCTATGACCTCACACAACTCCATTTTATGACATCACACACCTCCATTCTGTGAATTCACACACCTCTATTCTGAGTTCACACAACTCCATTCGGTGACTTCACACACCTCCATTCTTACTTCACAAACATCCATTCTATGACTTCACACACTTCCATTCTATGACTTCACACACCTCCATTCTGTGACTTCTCACACCTCCATTCTGAGTTCACACACTTCCATTCTGTGACTTCACACACCTCCATACCGTGACTTCACACAACTCCATTCTTACTTCCCACACCTCCATTCTATGACTTCACACACTTCCATTCTAGGATTTCACACACCTCCATTCTGTGACTTAACACACCTCCATTCTTACTTCACACACGTCCATTCTATGACTTCACACACTTCCATTCTAGGACTTCACACACCTCCATTCTGTGACTTAACACACCTCCATTCTTACTTCACACACGTCCATTCTATGACTTCACACAGTTCCATTCTAGGACTTCACACACCTCCATTCTGTGACTTCACACACCTCCATCCTGAGTTCACACACCTCCATTCTATGACTTCACACCTCCATTCTGACTTCACACACCTCCATTCTGTGACTTCACACACCTCCATTCTATGAGTTCACACACCTCCATTTTGACTTCACACAGCTCCATTCTATGACTTCACACACCTCCATTCTTACTTCAGAAACCTCCATTCTATGACTTCACACACCTCCATTCTATGACTTCACACACCTCCATTCTTTGACTTCACACACCTCCATTCTATGTCTTCACACACCTCCATTGTGACTTCACACACATCCATTCTATGAGTTCACACACCTCCATTGTGACTTCACACGCGTCCATTCTATGAGTTCACACACCTCCATTCTGACTTCACACACTTCCATTCTATGACTTCACACTCCTCCATTCTGACTTCACACAGCTCAATTCTGTGACTTCACACACCTCCATTCTATGTGTTCACACACCTCCATTCTATGACTTCACATACCTCATTTCTGAGTTGACACACCTCCATTCTATGACTTCACATACCTCCAATCTGACTTCATACACCTCCATTCTATGACTTCACACACATCCATTCTGAGTTCACACACCTCCATTCTTTGACTTCACATAACTCTATTCTGACTTCACACACCAATGTATGACTTCACACACCTCCATTCTGTGACTTCACACACTTCCATTGTGACGTCACACACCTCCATTCTAAGAGTTCACAAACCTCCATTTTATGACTTCACACACCTCCATTCTGACTTCACACACCTCCATTCTATGACTTCACAGACCTCGAATCTGTGACTTCACTCACCTCCACTCTATGACTTCACACTGCTCCATTCTATGACTTCCCACACCTCCTTTCTATGACTTCACCCACCTCTATTCTATGACTTCACACCTCCATTCTGACTTCAGATACCTCCATTCTGTGACTTTACAGACCTTCATTCTATGACTTCACACACCTCCATTCTATGACTTCACACACCTTCATTCTTACTTCAGAAACATCCATTCTATGACCTCACACAACTCCATTTTATGACATCACAAACCTCCATTCTGTGAATTCACACACCTCTATTCTGAGTTCACACAACTCCATTCGGTGACTTCACACACCTCCATTCTTACTTCACAAACCTCCATTCTATGACTTCACACACTTCCATTCTATGACTTCACACACCTCCATTCTGTGACTTCTCACACCTCCATTCTGAGTTCACACACTTCCATTCTGTGACTTCACACACCTCCATTCCGTGACTTCACACACCTCCATTCTTACTTCACACACCTCCATTCTATGATTTCACACACTTCCATTCTAGTACTTCACACACTTCCATTCTTGGACTTCACACAACTCCATTCTGTGACTTCACACACCTCCATACTGAGTTCACACACCTCCATTCTGTGACTTCACACACCTCCATTCCGTGACTTCACACCTCCATTCTGTGATTTCACACACCTCCATTCTATGCCTTCACACACCTCAAATCTATGACTCACACACCTCAATTCTGTGACTTCACACACCTCCATTCTATGACTTCACACACCTCCATTCTGGGACTGCAAACACCTCCATTCTATGACTTCAGACATCTCCATTTTGACTTCACACACCTCCATTCTATGAGTTCTCACACCTCCATTCGGACTTCACAAACCTCCATTGTATGACTTCACAGACTTCGAATCTGTGACTTCACTCACTTCCACTCTATGACTTCACACTTCTCCATTCTATGACTTCCCACACCTCCTTTCTATGACTTCACCCACCCCCATTCTATGACTTCACACCTCCATTCTGACTTCACACACCTCCATTCTGTGACTTCACACACCTCCATTCTATGCGTTCACACACCTCCATTTTCACTTCACACAGCTCCATTCTATGACTTCACACACCTCCATTCTTACTTCAGAAACCTCCATTCTATGACTTCACACACCTCAATTCTTTGACTTCACACACCTCCATTCTATGTCTTCACACACCTCCATTGTGACTTCACACACGTCCATTCTATGAGTTCACACACCTCCATTCTGACTTCACACACTTCCATTCTATGACTTCACACTCCTCCATTCTGACTTCACACAGATCCATTCTGTGACTTCACACACCTCCATTCTATGACTTCACACACTTCCATTCTATGAGTTCACATACCTTATTTCTGAGTTGACACACCTCCATTTTTTGACTTCACATACCTCCAATCTGACTTCATACACCTCCATTCTATGACTTCACACACATCCATTTTGTGACTTCAAAAACCACCATTCTATGAATTCACACATCCGTTCTGTGCCTTCACAAACCTCCACTCTGTGACTTTACACACCTCCATTCTGTGACTTCACACACTTCCCTTCTGTGACTTCACACACCTCCATTCTATGACTTCACACACCTCCGTTCTAAGACTTCACAAACCTCAATTCTATGACTTCACACACTTCCATTGTTTGACATCATACACCTCCATTCTTTGACATCACAAACCTCCGTTCCATGAATTCACACACCTCCATTCAATTAGTTCACATAACTGCATTCTATGAGTTCACACACCTTCATTCTTACTTCAGCAACATCCATTCTATGACTTCAGACACCTCCATTCTATGACTTCACACACCTTCATTCTTACTTCATCAACAACCATTCTATGACTTCACACACCTCCATTCTATGACTTCACACACTTCCATTCTTTGACTTCACACACCTCCATTCAGTGACTTCACACACCTCCACTCTGAGTTCACACACCTCCATTCTGTGTCTTCACACACCTCCATTCTGTGACTTCACACAGCTCCTTCTATGACTTCACACACCTCCATTCTCTGATTTCACACACCTCAAAACCTAGTTCACACACCTCCATACTGTGACTTCACACACCTCCATTCTGTGTCTTCACACACTTCCATTCTGTGACTTCAGACTCCTCCTTCTATGACTTCACACACCTTCATTCTGGGACTTCACACACCTCCATTCTATGACTTCACACACCTCCATTTTGACTTCACACACCTCCATTCTACGAGTTCACACACTTCCATTCTGTCTTCACCCACCTCCATTCTATGACTTCACTCAGCTCCATTCTGACTTCACAAACCTCCATTTGTGAATTCACACGCCACAATTTTGACTTCACACACCTCCATTCTATGACTTCACACACCTCCATTCTATGACTTCAAACACCTCCATTCTCTGACTTCACACACCTCCATTCTTACTTCACACACCTCCATTCTGTGCCTTCACACACTTCCATTCTAGAACTTCACACCTCCATTCTGTGACTTCACACACCTATATTCTGAGTGCACTCACCTCCATTCTGTGACTTCACACACCTCAATTCCGTGACTTCACACACCTCCATTCTGTGACTTCACACACCTCCATTCTATGACTTCACACACCTCCATTCTATGACTTCACACACCTCCATTCTGTGACTTCACACACCTCCATTCTATGACTTCACACACCTCCATTCTGTGACTTCACACACCTACATTCTGACTTCACACACCTCCATTCTATGACTTCACACACCTCCATTCTGTGACTTCAAACACCTCCATTCTATGACTTCACACACCTCCATTATGTCTTCACACACCTCCATTCTATGAGTTCACACACCTCCATTCTTACTTCACAAACCTCCATTCTATGACTTCACAGACTTCGGATCTGTGACTTCACTCACCTCCATTCTATGACTTCACACTTCTCCATTCTCTGACTTCCTACACCTACTTTCTATGACTTCACCCACACCCATTCTATGATTTCACACCTCCATTCTGACTTCACACACCTCCATTCTGTGACTTCACACACCTCCATTCTGTGAGTTCACACACCTCCATTTTGACTTCACAAACCTCCATTCTATTACTTCACACACCTTCATTCTTACTTCAGAAGCATTCATTCTATGACTTCACACACCTCCATTCTATGACTTCACACACCTCCATTCTATGACTTCACACGCCTCCATTCTGTGACTTCAAACACCTCCATTCTATGTCTTCACACACCTCCATTGTGACTTCACACACGTCCATTCTATGAGTTCACACACCTCCATTCTGACTTCACACACTTCCATTCTATGACTTCACACTCCTCCATTTCATGACTTCACACTCCTCCATTCTGTGAATTCACAAAACTCCATTCTATGATTTCACACATCTCCATACTATGACTTCGCACACCACCATCTATGACTTCACACACCTCCATTCTGAGTTCACACACCTCCATTCTTTGACTTCACATAACTCTATTCTGACTTCACACACCAATGTATGACTTCACACACCTCCATTCTGTGACTTCACACACTTCCATTGTGACGTCACACACCTCCATTCTACGAGTTCACAAACCTCCATTTTATGACTTCACACACCTCCATTCTGACTTCACACACCTCCATTCTATGACTTCACAGACCTCAAATCTGTGACTTCTCTCACCTCCACTCTATGACTTTACACTGCTCCATTCTATGACTTCCCACACCTCCTTTCTATGACTTCACCCACCTCTATTCTATGACTTCACACCTCCATTCTATGACTTCACACACCTCCATTCTATGACTTCACACACCTCCATTCTATGACTTCACACACCTTCATTCTTACTTCAGAAACATCCATTCTATGACCTCACACAACTCCATTTTATGACATCACAAACCTCCATTCTGTGCATTCACACACCTCTATTCTGAGTTCACACAACTCCATTCGGTGACTTCACACACCTCCATTCTTACTACACAAACCTCCATTCTATGACTTCACACACTTCCATTCTATGACTTCACACACCTCCATTCTGTGACTTATCACACCTCCATTCTGAGTTCACACACTTCCATTCTGTGACTTCACACACCTCCATTCCGTGACTTCACACACCTCCATTCTTACTTCACACACCTTCATTCTATGACTTCACACACTTCCATTCTAGGACTTCACACACCTCCATTCTGTGACTTAACACACCTCCATTCTTACTTCACACACGTCCATTCTATGACTTCACACACTTCCATTCTAGGACTTCACACACCTCCATTCTGTGACTTCACACACCTCCATCCTGAGTTCACACACCTCCATTCTCTGACTTCTCACACCTCCATTCCGTGACTTCACACACCTCCATTCTGTGACTTCACACACCTCCATTCTATGCCTTCACACACCTCAAATCTATGACTTCACACACCTCCATTCTGTGACTTCACACACCTATATTCTATGACTTCACACACCTCCATTCTGTGACTTCACACACCTCCATTCTATGACTTCACACACCTCCATTCTGTGACTGCAAACACCTCCATTCTATGACTTCACACTCCTCCATTGTGACTTCACACACCTCCATTCTATGAGTTCACAGACTTCGAATCTGTGACTTCACTCACTTCCACTCTATGACTTCACACTTCTCCATTCTATGACTTCCCACACACCCTTTCTATGACTTCACCCACCCCCATTCTATGACTTCACACCTCCATTCTGACTTCACACACCTCCATTCTGTGACTTCACACACCTCCATTCTATGAGTTCACACACCTCCATTTTGACTTCACACAGCTCCATTCTATGACTTCACACACCTCCATTCTTACTTCAGAAACCTCCATTCTATGACTTCACACACCTCCATTCTATGACTTCACACACCTCCATTCTATGACTTCACACACCTCCATTCTATGTCTTCACACACCTCCATTGTGACTTCACACATGTCCATTCTATGAGTTCACACACCTCCATTCTGACTTCACACACTTCCATTCTATGACTTCACACTCCTCCATTCTGACTTCACACAGCTCCATTCTGGGACTTCACACACCTCCATTCTATGACTTCACATACCTCATTTCTCAGTTGACACACCTCCATTCTTTGACTTCACATACCTCCAATCTGACTTCATACACCTCCATTCTATGACTTCACACACATCCATTCTGTGACTTCACATACCTCCATTCTTTGACTTCACACACCTCCATTCTATGAGTTCACACACCTTCATTTTGACTTCACACAGCTCCATTCTATGACTTCACACACCTCCATTCTTACTTCAGAAACCTCCATTCTATGAATTCACACATCTCCATTGTGACTTCACACACCTCCATTCTATGAGTTCACACAGCTCCATTCTGACTTCACACAACTCCATTCTATGACTTCGTACACCTCTATTCTGACTTCACACCCCTCCATTCTGTGACTTCACATACCTCCATTCTTTGACTTCACACCCCTACATTCTGTGCCTTCACACACCTCCACTCTGTGACTTTACACACCTCCATTCTGTGACTTCACACACCTCCCTTCTGTGACTTCACACACCTCCATTCTATGACTTCACATACCTCCGTTCTAAGACTTCACAAACCTCAATTCTATGACTTGACACACTTCCATTGTTTGACATCATACACCTCCATTCTTTGACATCAAACACCTCCGTTCCATGAATTCACACACCTCCATTCAATGAGTTCACATACCTGCATTCCATGAGTTCACACACCTTCATTCTTACTTCAGCAACATCCATTCTATGACTTCAGACACCTCCATTCTATGACTTCACACACCTTCATTCTTACTTCAGCAACAACCATTCTATGACTTCACACACCTCCATTCTATGACTTCACACACTTCCATTCTATGACTTCACACACCTCCATTCAGTGACTTCACACACCTCCACTCTGAGTTCACACACCTCCATTCTGTGTCTTCACACACCTCCATTCTGTGACTTCACACACCTCCTTCTATGACTTAACACACACCTCCATTCTGTGATTTCACACACCTCAAATCCTAGTTCACACACCTCCATACTGTGACTTCACACACCTCCATTCTGTGACTTCACACACCTCCTCTCTGAGTTCACACACCTCCATTCTGTGTCCTCACACACTTCCGTTCTGTGACTTCAGACACCTCCTTCTATGACTTCACACACCTTCATTCTGGGACTTCACACACCTCCATTCTATGACTTCACACACCTTCATTTTGACTTCACACACCTCCATTCTACGAGTTCACACACTTCCATTCTGCCTTCACCCACCTCCATTCTATGACTTCACTCAGCTCCATTCTGACTTCACAAACCTCCATTTGTGAATTCACACACCACAATTTTGACTTCACACACTTCCATTCTAGGACTTCACAAACCTCCATTCTGTGACTTCACACACCTCCATCCTTAGTTCACACACCTCCATTCAGTGACTTCACACACCTCCATTCCGTGACTTCACACACCTCCATTCTGTGACTTCACACACCTCCATTCTATGCCTTCACACACCTCAAATCTATGACTTCACACACCTCCATTCTGTGACTTCACACACCTCCATTCTATGACTTCACACACCTCCATTCTGTGACTTCACACACCTCCATTCTATGACTTCACACACCTCCATTCTGTGACTGCAAACACCTCCATTCTTTGACTTCACACACCTCCATTGTGACTTCACACACCTCCATTCTATGAGTTCTCACACCTCCATTCTGACTTCACAAACCTCCATTCTATGACTTCACAGACTTCGAATCTGTGACTTCACTCACCTCCACTCTATGACTTCACACTTCTCCATTCTATCACTTCCCACACCTCCTTTCTATGACTTCACCCACCCCCATTCTATGACTTCACACCTCCATTCTGACTTCACACACCTCCATTCTGTGACTTCACACACCTCCATTCTATGAGTTCACACACCTCCATTTTGACTTCACACAGCTCCATTCTATGACTTCACACACCTCCATTCTTACTTCAGAAACCTCCATTCTATGACTTCACACACCTCCATTCTATGACTTCACACACCTCCATTCTATGACTTCACACACCTCCATTCTATGTCTTCACACACCTCCATTGTGACTTCACACACGTCCATTCTGTGAGTTCACACACCTCCATTGTGACTTCACACACGTCCATTCTATGAGTTCACACTCCTCCATTCTGACTTCACACAGCTCCATTCTGTGACTTCACACACCTCCATTCTATGACTTCACACACCTCCATTCTATGACTTCACATACCTCATTTCTGAGTTGACACACCTCCATTCTTTGACTTCACATACCTCCAATCTGACTTCATACACCTCCATTCTATGACTTCACACACCTCCATTCTATGACTTCACACACCTCCATTCTATGTCTTCACACACCTCCATTGTGACTTCACACACGTCCATTCTATGAGTTCACACACCTCCATTGTGACTTCACACACGTCCTTTCTATGAGTTCACACACCTCCATTCTGACTTCACACACTTCCATTCTATGACTTCACACTCCTCCATTCTGACTTCACACAGCTCCATTCTGTGACTTCACACACCTCCATTCTATGACTTCACACACCTCCATTCTATGACTTCACATATTTCATTTCTGAGTTGACACACCTCCATTCTTTGACTTCACTTACCTCCAATCTGACTTCATACACCTCCATTCTATGACTTCACACACATCCGTTCTGATTTCACACACCTCCATTCTTTGACTTCACATAACTCTATTCTGACTTCACACACCAATGTATGACTTCACACACCTCCATTCTGTGACTTCACACACTTCCATTGTGACGTTACACACCTCCATTCTAAGAGTTCACAAACCTCCATTTTATGACTTCACAAACCTTCATTCTGACTTCACACACCTCCATTCTATGACTTCACAGACCTCGAATCGGTGACTTCACTCACCTCCACTCTATGACTTCACACTGCTCCATTCTATGACTTCCCACACCTCCTTTCTATGACTTCACCCACCTCTATTCTATGACTTCACACCTCCATTCTGACTTCAGATACCTCCATTCTGTGATTTCACACACCTCCATTTTATGACTTCACACACCTCCATTCTATGACTTCACACACCTTCATTCTTACTTCAGAAACATCCATTCTATGACCTCACACAACTCCATTTTATGACATCACAAACCTCCATTCTGTGAATTCACACACCTCTATTCTGAGTTCACACAACTCCATTCGGTGACTTCACACACCTCCATTCTTACTTCACAAACCTCCATTCTATGACTTCACACACTTCCATTCTATGACTTCACACACCTCCATTCTGTGACTTCTCACACCTCCATTCTGAGTTCACACACTTCCATACTGTGACTTCCCACACCTCCATTCCATGACTTCACACACCTCCATTCTTACTTCACACACCTCCATTCTATGACTTCACACACTTCCATTCTAGGACTTCACACACCTCCATTCTGTGACTTAACACACCTCCATTCTTACTTCACACACGTCCATTCTATGACTTCACACACTTCCATTCTAGGACTTCACATACCTCCATCCTGAGTTCACACACCTCCATTCTGTGACTTCACACACCTCCATTCCGTGACTTCACACACCTCCATTCTGTGACTTCACACACCTCCATTCTATGCCTTCACACACCTCAAATCTATGACTTCACACACCTCCATTCTATGACTTCACACACGTCCATTCTTTGACTTCACACACCTCCATTCTATGACTTCACACACCTCCATTCTGTGACTGCAAACACCTCCATTCTATGACTTCACACACCTCCATTGTGACTTCACACACCTCCATTCTATGAGTTCTCACACCTCCATTCTGACTTCACAAACCTCCATTCTATGACTTCACAGACTTCGAATCTGTGACTTCACTCACTTCCACTCTATGACTTCACACTTCTCCATTCTATGACGTCCCACACCTCCTTTCTATGACTTCACCCACCCCCATTCTATGACTTCACACCTCCATTCTGACTTCACACACCTCCATTCTGTGACTTCACACACCTACATTCTATGAGTTCACACACCTCCATTTTGACTTCACACAGCTCCATTCTATGACTTCACACACCTCCATTCTTACTTCAGAAACCTCCATTCTATGACTTCACACACCTCCATTCTATGACTTCACACACCTCCATTCTATGACTTCACACACCTCCATTCTATGTCTTCACACACCTCCATTGTGACTTCACACACGTCCATTCTATGAGTTCACACACCTCCATTCTGACTTCACACACTTCTATTCTATGACTTCACACTCCTCCATTCTGACTTCACACAGCTCCATTCTGTGACTTCACACACCTCCATTCTATGACTTCACATACCTCATTTCTGAGTTGACACACCTCCATTCTTTGACTTCACCTACCTCCAATCTGACTTCATACACTCCATTCTATGACTTCACACACATCCATTCTGTGACTTCAAAAACCACCATTCTATGAATTCACACAACTCCATTGTGACTTCACACACCTCCATTCTATGAGTTCACAGAGCTCCATTCTTACTTCACACAACTCCATTCTATGACTTCGTACACCTCTATTCTGACTTCACAATCCTCCATTCTGTGACTTCACATACCTCCATTCTTTGACTTCACACCCCTACATTCTGTGCCTTCACACACCTCCACTCTGTGACTTTACACACCTCCATTCTGTGACTTCACACACCTCCCTTCTGTGACTTCACACACCTCCATTCTATGACTTCACACACCTCCGTTCTAAGACTTCACAAACCTCAATTCTATGACTTCACACTCTTCCATTGTTTGACATCATACACCTCCATTCTTTGACATCACACACCTCCGTTCCATGAATTCACACACCTCCATTCAATGAGTTCACATACCTGCATTCCATGAGTTCACACACATTCATTCTTACTTCAGCAACATCCATTCTATGACTTCAGACACCTCCATTCTATGACTTCACACACCTTCATTCTTACTTCAGCAACAACCATTCTATGACTTCACACACCTCCATTCTATGACTTCACACACTTCCATTCTATGACTTCACACACCTCCATTCAGTGACTTCACACACCTCCACTCTGAGTTCACACACCTCCATTCTGTGTCTTCACACACCTCCATTCTGTGACTTCACACACCTCCTTCTATGACTTCACACACCTCCATTCTGTGATTTCACACACCTCAAATCCTAGTTCACACACCTCCATACTGTGACTTCACACACCTCCATTCTGTGACTTCACACACCTCCTCTCTGAGTTCACACACCTCCATTCTGTGTCCTCACACACTTCCGTTCTGTGACTTCAGACACCTCCTTCTATGACTTCACACACCTTCATTCTGGGACTTCACACACCTCCATTCTATGACTTCACACACCTCCATTTTGACTTCACACACCTCCATTCTACGAGTTCACACACTTCCATTCTGCCTTCACCCACCTCCATTCTATGACTTCACTCAGATCCATTCTGACTTCACAAACCTCCATTTGTGAATTCACACACCACAATTTTGACTTCACACACCTCCATTCTATGACTTCACACACCTCCATTCTAGGACTTCAAACACCTCCATTCTCTGACTTCACACACCTCCATTCTTACTTCACACACCTCCATTCTATGCCTTCACACACTTCCATTCTAGAACTTCACACACCTCCATTCTGTGACTTCACACACCTATATTCTGAGTGCA
This sequence comes from Megascapheus bottae, assembly GCA_024803745.1. Taxonomy (NCBI): domain Eukaryota; kingdom Metazoa; phylum Chordata; class Mammalia; order Rodentia; family Geomyidae; genus Megascapheus; species Megascapheus bottae. Next base: position 134,880 of record JANJXV010001292.1, read on the forward strand.
CTCACCTCCATTCTGTGACTTCACACACTTCAATTCCGTGACTTCACACACCTCCATTCTGTGACTTCACACACCTCCATTCTATGACTTCACACACCTCCATTCTATGACTTCACACACCTCCATTCTGTGACTTCACACACCTCCATTCTATGACTTCACACACCTCCATTCTGTGACTTCACACACCTACATTCTGACTTCACACACCTCCATTCTATGACTTCACACACCTCCATTCTGTGACTTCAAACACCTTCATTCTATGACTTCACACACCTCCATTATGTCTTCACACACCTCCATTCTATGAGTTCACAAACCTCCATTCTGTGAATTCACACACCTCTATTCTGAGTTCACAAAACTCCATTCGGTGACTTCACACACCTCCATTCTTACTTCACAAACCTCCATTCTATGACTTCACACACTTCCATTTTATGACTTCACACACCTCCATTCTGTGACTTCTCACACCTCCATTCTGAGTTCACACACTTCCATTCTGTGACTTCACACACCTCCATTCCGTGACTTCACACACCTCCATTCTTACTTCACACACCTCCATTCTATGACTTCACACACTTCCATTCTAGGACTTCACACACCTCCATTCTGAGACTTAACACACCTCCATTCTTACTTCACACACGTCCATTCTATGACTTCACACACTTCCATTCTAGGACTTCACACACCTCCATTCTGTGACTTCACACACCTCCATCCTGAGTTCACACACCTCCATTCAGTGACTTCACACACCTCCATTCCGTGACTTCACACACCTCCATTCTGTGACTTCACACACCTGCATTCTATGACTTCACACACCTCCATTCTGTGACTGCAAACACCTTCATTCTTTGACTTCACACACCTCCATTGTGACTTCACACACCTCCATTCTATGAGTTCTCACACCTCCATTCTGACTTCACAAACCTCCATTCTATGACTTCACAGACTTCGAATCTGTGACTTCACTCACCTCCACTCTATGACTTCACACTTCTCCATTCTATGACTTCCCACACCTCCTTTCTATGACTTCACCCACCCCCATTCTATGACTTCACACCTCCATTCTGACTTCACACACCTCCATTCTGTGACTTCACACACCTCCATTCTATGAGTTCACACACCTCCATTTTGACTTCACACAGCTCCATTCTATGACTTCACACACCTCCATTCTTACTTCAGAAACCTCCATTCTATGACTTCACACACCTCCATTCTATGACTTCACACACCTCCATTCTATGACTTCACACACCTCCATTGTATGTCTTCACACACCTCCATTGTGACTTCACACACGTCCATTCTATGAGTTCACACACCTCCATTGTGACTTCACACACGTCCATTCTATGAGTTCACACTCCTCCATTCTGACTTCACACAGCTCCATTCTGTGACTTCACACACCTCCATTCTATGACTTCACACACCTCCATTCTATGACTTCACATACCTCATTTCTGAGTTGACACACCTCCATTGTGACTTCACACACATCCATTCTATGAGTTCACACACCTCCATTCTGACTTCACACACTTCCATTCTATGACTTCACACTCCTCCATTCTGACTTCACACACCTCCATTCTATGACTTCACACACCTCCATTCTTTGACTTCACATACCTCATTTCTGAGTTGACACACCTCCATTCTTTGACTTCACATACCTCCAATCTGACTTCATACACCTCCATTCTATGACTTCACACACCTCCATTCTATGACTTCACACACCTCCATTCTATGTCTTCACACACCTCCATTGTGACTTCACACACGTCCATTCTATGAGTTCACACACCTCCATTGTGACTTCACACACGTCCTTTCTATGAGTTCACACACCTCCATTCTGACTTCACACACTTCCATTCTATGACTTCACACTCCTCCATTCTGACTTCACACAGCTGCATTCTGTGACTTCACACACCTCCATTCAATGAGTTCACATACCTGCATTCCATGAGTTCACACACCTTCATTCTTACTTCAGCAACCTCCATTCTATGACTTCAGACACCTCCATTCTATGACTTCACACACCTTCATTCTTACTTCAGCAACAACCATTCTATGACTTCACACACCTCCATTCTATGACTTCACACACTTCCATTCTATGACTTCACACACCTCCATTCAGTGACTTCACACACCTCCACTCTGAGTTCACACACCTCCATTCTGTGTCTTCACACACCTCCATTCTGTGACTTCACACACCTCCTTCTATGACTTCACACACCTCCATTCTGTGATTTCACACACCTCAAATCCTAGTTCACACACCTCCATACTGTGACTTCACACACCTCCATTCTGTGACTTCACACACCTCCTCTCTGAGTTCACACACCTCCATTCTGTGTCCTCACACACTTCCATTCTGTGACTTCAGACACCTCCTTCTATGACTTCACACACCTTCATTCTGGGACTTCACACACCTCCATTCTATGACTTCACACACCTCCATTTTGACTTCACACACCTCCATTCTATGAGTTCACACACTTCCATTCTGCCTTCACCCACCTCCATTCTATGACTTCACTCAGCTCCATTCTGACTTCACAAACCTCCATTTGTGAATTCACACACCACAATTTTGACTTCACACACCTCCATTCTATGACTTCACACACCTCCATTCTAGGACTTCAAACACCTCCATTCTCTGACTTCACAAACCTCCATTCTTACTTCGCACACCTCCATTCTATGCCTTCACACACTTCCATTCTAGAACTTCACACACCTCCATTCTGTGACTTCACACACCTATATTCTGAGTGCACTCACCTCCATTCTGTGACTTCACACACTTCAATTCCGTGACTTCACACACCTTCATTCTGTGACTTCACACACCTCCATTCTATGACTTCACACACCTCCATTCTGTGACTTCACACACCTACATTCTGACTTCACACACCTCCATTCTATGACTTCACACACCTCCATTCTGTGACTTCAAACACCTCCATTCTATGACTTCACACACCTCCATTATGTCTTCACACACCTCCATTCTATGAGTTCACACACCTCCATTCTGACTTCACAAACCTCCATTCTATGACTTCACAGACTTCGAATCTGTGACTTCACTCACCTCCACTCTATGACTTCACACTTCTCCATTCTCTGACTTCCTACACCTACTTTCTATGACTTCACCCACACCCATTCTATGATTTCACACCTCCATTCTGACTTCACACACCTCCATTCTGTGACTTCACACACCTCCATTCTGTGAGTTCACACACCTCCATTTTGACTTCACAAACCTCCATTCTATTACTTCACACACCTTCATTCTTACTTCAGAAGCATTCATTCTATGACTTCACACACCTCCATTCTATGACTTCACACACCTCCATTCTATGACTTCACACGCCTCCATTCTGTGACTTCAAACACCTCCATTCTATGTCTTCACACACCTCCATTGTGACTTCACACACGTCCATTCTATGAGTTCACACACCTCCATTCTGACTTCACACACTTCCATTCTATGACTTCACACTCCTCCATTCCATGACTTCACACTCCTCCATTCTGTGAATTCACAAAACTCCATTCTATGATTTCACACATCTCCATACTATGACTTCGCACACCACCATCTATGACTTCACACACCTCCATTCTGAGTTCACACACCTCCATTATTTGACTTCACATAACTCTATTCTGACTTCACACACCAATGTATGACTTCACACACCTCCATTCTGTGACTTCACACACTTCCATTGTGACGTCACACACCTCCATTCTACGAGTTCACAAACCTCCATTTTATGACTTCACACACCTCCATTCTGACTTCACACACCTCCATTCTATGACTTCACAGAACTCAAATCTGTGACTTCACTCACCTCCACTCTATGACTTCACACTGCTCCATTCTATGACTTCCCACACCTCCTTTCTATGACTTCACCCACCTCTATTCTATGACTTCACACCTCCATTCTGACTTCAGATACCTCCATTCTGTGACTTCACACACCTCCATTCTATGACTTCACACACCTCCATTGTATGACTTCACACACCTTCATTCTTACTTCAGAAACATCCATTCTATGACCTCACACAACTCGATTTTATGACATCACAAACCTCCATTCTGTGAATTCACACACCTCTATTCTGAGTTCACAAAACTCCATTCGGTGACTTCACACACCTCCATTCTTACTTCACAAACCTCCATTCTATGACTTCACACACTTCCATTCTATGACTTCACACACCTCCATTCTGTGACTTCTCACACCTCCATTCTGATTTCACACACTTCCATTCTGTGACTTCACACACCTCCATTCCGTGACTTCACACACCTCCATTCTTACTTCACACACCTCCATTCTATGACTTCACACACTTCCATTCTAGGACTTCACACACCTCCATTCTGAGACTTAACACACCTCCATTCTTACTTCACACACGTCCATTCTATGACTTCACACACTTCCATTCTAGGACTTCACACACCTCCATTCTGTGACTTCACACACCTCCATCCTGAGTTCACACACCTCCATTCAGTGACTTCACACACCTCCATTCCGTGACTTCACACACCTCCATTCTGTGACTTCACACACCTCCATTCTATGACTTCACACACCTCCATTCTGTGACTTCACACACCTCCATTCTATGACTTCACACACCTCCATTCTGTGACTGCAAACCCCTTCATTCTTTGACTTCACACACCTCCATTGTGACTTCACACACCTCCATTCTATGAGTTCTCACACCTCCATTCTGACTTCACAAACCTCCATTCTATGACTTCACAGACTTCGAATCTGTGACTTCACTCACCTCCACTCTATGACTTCACACTTCTCCATTCTATGACTTCCCACACCTCCTTTCTATGACTTCACCCACCCCCATTCTATGACTTCACACCTCCATTCTGACTTCACACACCTCCATTCTGTGACTTCACACACCCCCATTCTATGAGTTCACACACCTCCATTTTGACTTCACACAGCTCCATTCTATGACTTCACACACCTCCATTCTTACTTCAGAAACCTCCATTCTATGACTTCACACACCTCCATTCTATGACTTCACACACCTCCATTCTATGACTTCACACACCTCCATTCTATGTCTTCACACACCTCCATTGTGACTTCACACACGTCCATTCTATGAGTTCACACACCTCCATTGTGACTTCACACACGTCCATTCTATGAGTTCACACTCCTCCATTCTGACTTCACACAGCTCCATTCTGTGACTTCACACACCTCCATTCTATGACTTCACACACCTCTATTCTATGACTTCACATACCTCATTTCTGAGTTGACACACCTCCATTGTGACTTCACAAACATCCATTCTATGAGTTCACACACCTCCATTCTGACTTCACACACTTCCATTCTATGACTTCACACTCCTCCATTCTGACTTCACACAGCTCCATTCTGTGACTTCACACACCTCCATTCTATGACTTCACACACCTCCATTCTATGACTTCACATACCTCATTTCTGAGTTGACACACCTCCATTCTTTGACTTCACATACCTCCAATCTCACTTCATACACCTCCATTCTATGACTTCACACACCTCCATTCTATGACTTCACACACCTCCATTCCATGTCTTCACACACCTCCATTGTGACTTCACACACGTCCATTCTATGAGTTCACACACCTCCATTGTGACTTCACACACGTCCTTTCTATGAGTTCACACACCTCCATTCTGACTTCACACACTTCCATTCTATGACTTCACACTCCTCCATTCTGACTTCACACAGCTGCATTCTGTGACTTCACACACCTACATTCTATGACTTCACACACCTCTATTCTATGACTTCACATATTTCATTTCTGAGTTGACACACCTCCATTCTTTGACTTCACTTACCTCCAATCTGACTTCATACACCTGCATTCTATGACTTCACACACGTCCATTCTGAGTTCACACACCTCCATTCTTTGACTTCACATAACTCTATTCTGACTTCACACACCAATGTATGACTTCACACACCTCCATTCTGTGACTTCACACACTTCCATTGTGACGTCACACACCTCCATTCTACGAGTTCACAAACCTCCATTTTATGACTTCACAAACCTCCATTCTGACTTCACACACCTCCATTCTATGACTTCACAGACCTCGAATCTGTGACTTCACTCACCTCCACTCTATGACTTCACACTGCTCCATTCTATGACTTCCCACACCTCCTTTCTATGACTTCACCCACCTCTATTCTATGACTTCACACCTCAATTCTGACTTCAGATACCTCCATTCTGTGACTTCACACACCTCCATTTTATGACTTCACACACCGCCATTCTATGACTTCTCACACCTTCATTCTTACTTCAGAAACATCCATTCTATGACCTCACACAACTCCATTTTATGACATCACAAACCTCCATTCTGTGAATTCACACACCTCTATTCTGAGTTCACACAACTCCATTCGGTGACTTCACACACCTCCATTCTTACTTCACAAACCTCCATTCTATGACTTCACACACTTCCATTCTATGACTTCACACACCTCCATTCTGTGACTTCTCACACCTCCATTCTGAGTTCACACACTTCCATTCTGTGACTTCACACACCTCCATTCCGTGACTTCACACACCTCCATTCTTACTTCACACACCTCAATTCTATGACATCACACACTTCCATTCTAGGACTTCACACACCTCCATTCTGTGACTTAACACACCTCCATTCTTACTTCACACACGTCCATTCTATGACTTCACACACTTCCATTATAGGATTTCACACACCTCCATTCTGTGACTTCACACACCTCCATCCTGAGTTCACACACCTCCATTCTGTGACTTCACACACCTCCATTCCGTGACTTCACACACCTCCATTCTGTGACTTCACACACCTCCATTCTATGCCTTCACACACCTCAAATCTATGACTTCACACACCTCCATTCTGTGACTTCACACACCTCCATTCTATGACTTCACACACCTCCATTCTGTGACTTCACACACCTCCATTCTATGACTTCTCACACCTCCATTCTGTGACTGCAAACACCTCCATTCTATGACTTCACACACCTCCATTGTGACTTCACACACCTCCATTCTATGAGTTCTCACACCTCCATTCTGACTTCACAAACCTCCATTCTATGACTTCACAGACTTCGAATCTGTGACTTCACTCACTTCCACTCTATGACTTCACACTTCTCCATTCTATGACTTCCCACACCTCCTTTCTATGACTTCTTCCACCCCCATTCTATGACTTCACACATCCATTCTGACTTCACACACCTCCATTCTGTGACTTCACACACCTCCATTCTATGAGTTCACACACTTCCATTTTGACTTCACACAGCTCCATTCTATGACTTCACACACCTCCATTCTTACTTCAGAAACCTCCATTCTATGACTTCACACACCTCCATTCTATGACTTCACACACCTCCATTCTATGACTTCACACACCTCCATTCTATGTCTTCACACACCTCCATTGTGACTTCACACACGTCCATTCTATGAGTTCACACTCCTCCATTCTGACTTCACACAGCTCCATTCTGTGACTTCACACACCTCCATTCTGTGACTTCACACACCTACATTCTGACTTCACACACCTCCATTCTATGACTTCACACACCTCCATTCTGTGACTTCAAACACCTCCATTCTATGACTTCACACACCTCCATTATGTCTTCACACACCTCCATTCTATGAGTTCACACACCTCCATTCTGACTTCACAAACCTCCATTCTATGACTTCACAGACTTCGAATCTGTGACTTCACTCACCTCCACTCTATGACTTCACACTTCTCCATTCTCTGCCTTCCTACACCTACTTTCTATGGCTTCACCCACACCCATTCTATGATTTCACACCTCCATTCTGACTTCACACACCTCCATTCTGTGACTTCACACACCTCCATTCTGTGAGTTCACACACCTCCATTTTGACTTCACAAACCTCCATTCTATTACTTCACACACCTTCATTCTTACTTCAGAAGCATTCATTCTATGACTTCACACACCTCCATTCTATGACTTCACACACCTCCATTCTATGACTTCACACGCCTCCATTCTGTGACTTCAAACACCTCCATTCTATGTCTTCACACACCTCCATTGTGACTTCACACACGTCCATTCTATGAGTTCACACACCTCCATTCTGACTTCACACACTTCCATTCTATGACTTCACACTCCTCGATTCCATGACTTCACACTCCTCCATTCTGTGAATTCACAAAATCCATTCTATGATTTCACACATCTCCATACTATGACTTCGCACACCACCATCTATGACTTCACACACCTCCATTCTGAGTTCACACACCTCCATTCTTTGATTTCACATAACTGTATTCTGACTTCACACACCAATGTATGACTTCACACACCTCCATTCTGTGACTTCACACACTTCCATTGTGACGTCACACACCTCCATTCTACGAGTTCACAAACCTCCATTTTATGACTTCACACACCTCCATTCTGACTTCACACACCTCCATTCTATGACTTCACAGACCTCAAATCTGTGACTTCACTCACCTCCCCTCTATGACTTCACACTGCTCCATTCTATGACTTCCCACACCTCCTTTCTATGACTTCACCCACCTCTATTCTATGACTTCACACCTCCATTCTGACTTCAGATACCTCCATTCTGTGACTTCACACACCTCCAGTCTATGACTTCACACACCTCCATTCTATGACTTCACACACCTCCATTCTATGACTTCACATACCTCATTTCTGAGTTGACACACCTCCATTCTTTGACTTCACATACCTCCAATCTGACTTCATACACCTCCATTCTATGACTTCACACACCTCCATTCTATGACTTCACAAACCTCCATTCTATGTCTTCACACACCTCCATTGTGACTTCACACACGTCCATTCTATGAGTTCACACACCTCCATTGTGACTTCACACACGTCCTTTCTATGAGTTCACACACTTCCATTCTGACTTCACACACTTCCATTCTATGACTTCACACTCCTCCATTCTGACTTCACACAGCTGCATTCTGTGACTTCACACACCTCCATTCTATGACTTCACACACCTCTATTCTATGACTTCACATATTTCATTTCTGAGTTGACACACCTCCATTCTTTGACTTCACTTACCTCCAATCTGACTTCATACACCTGCATTCTATGACTTCACACACGTCCATTCTGAGTTCACTCACCTCCATTCTTTGACTTCACATAACTCTATTCTGACTTCACACACCAATGTATGACTTCACACACCTCCATTCTGTGACTTCACACACCTCCATTCTATGACTTCACAGACCTCGAATCTGTGACTTCACTCACCTCCACTCTATGACTTCACACTGCTCCATTCTATGACTTCCCACACCTCCTTTCTATGACTTCACCCACCTCTATTCTATGACTTCACACCTCCATTCTGACTTCAGATACCTCCATTCTGTGACTTCACACACCTCCATTTTATGACTTCACACACCGCCATTCTATGACTTCTCACACCTTCATTCTTACTTCAGAAACATCCATTCTATGACCTCACACAACTCCATTTTATGACATCACAAACCTCCATTCTGTGAATTCACACACCTCTATTCTGAGTTCACACAACTCCATTCGGTGACTTCACACACCTCCATTCTTACTTCACAAACCTCCATTCTATGACTTCACACACTTCCACTCTATGACTTCACACACCTCCATTCTGTGACTTCTCACACCTCCATTCTGAGTTCACACACTTCCATTCTGTGACTTCACACACCTCCATTCCGTGACTTCACACACCTGCATTCTTACTTCACACACCTCAATTCTATGACATCACACACTTCCATTCTAGGACTTCACACACCTCCATTCTGTGACTTAACACACCTCCATTCTTACTTCACACACGTCCATTCTATGACTTCACACACTTCCATTCTAGGATTTCACACACCTCCATTCTGTGACTTCACACACCTCCATCCTGAGTTCACACACCTCCATTCTGTGACTTCACACACCTCCATTCCGTGACTTCACACACCTCCATTCTGTGACTTCACACACCTCCATTCTATGCCTTCACACACCTCAAATCTATGACTTCACACACCTCCATTCTGTGACTTCACACACCTCCATTCTATGACTTCACACACCTCCATTCTGTGACTTCACACACCTCCATTCTATGACTTCACACACCTCCATTCTGTGACTGCAAACACCTCCATTCTATGACTTCACACACCTCCATTGTGACTTCACACACCTCCATTCTATGAGTTCTCACACCTCCATTCTGACTTCACAAACCTCCATTCTATGACTTCACAGACTTCGAATCTGTGACTTCACTCACTTCCACTCTATGACTTCACACTTCTCAATTCTATGACTTCCCACACCTCCTTTCTATGAGTTCTTCCACCCCCATTCTATGACTTCACACCTCCATTCTGACTTCACACACCTCAATTCTGTGACTTCACACACCTCCATTCTATGAGTTCACACACTTCCATTTTGACTTCACACAGCTCCATTCTATTACTTCACACACCTCCATTCTTACTTCAGAAACCTCCATTCTATGACTTCACACACCTCCATTCTATGACTTCACACACCTCCATTCTATGACTTCACACACCTCCATTCTATGACTTCACACACCTCCATTCTATGTCTTCACACACCTCCATTGTGACTTCACACACGTCCATTCTATGAGTTCACACTCCTCCATTCTGACTTCACACAGCTCCATTCTGTGACTTCACACACCTCCATTCTGTGACTTCAAACACCTCCATTCTATGACTTCACACACCTCCATTATGTCTTCACACACCTCCATTCTATGAGTTCACACACCTCCATTCTGACTTCACAAACCTCCATTCTATGACTTCACAGACTTCGAATCTGTGACTTCACTCACCTCCACTCTATGACTTCACACTTCTCCATTCTCTGACTTCCTACACCTACTTTCTATGGCTTCACCCACACCCATTCTATGATTTCACACCTCCATTCTGACTTCACACACCTCCATTCTGTGACTTCACACACCTCCATTCTGTGAGTTCACACACCTCCATTTTGACTTCAGAAACCTCCATTCTATTACTTCACACACTTTCATTCTTACTTCAGAAGCATTCATTCTATGACTTCACACACCTCCATTTTATGACTTCACACACCTCCATTCTATGACTTCACACGCTTCCATTCTGTGACTTCAAACACCTCCATTCTATGTCTTCACACACCTCCATTGTGACTTCACACACGTCCATTCTATGAGTTCACACACCTCCATTCTGACTTCACACACTTCCATTCTATGACTTCACACTCCTCCATTCCATGACTTCACACTCCTCCATTCTGTGAATTCACAAAATCCATTCTATGATTTCACACATCTCCATACTATGACTTCGCACACCACCATCTATGACTTCACACACCTCCATTCTGAGTTCACACACCTCCATTCTTTGATTTCACATAACTGTATTCTGACTTCACACACCAATGTATGACTTCACACACCTCCATTCTGTGACTTCACACACTTCCATTGTGACGTCACACACCTCCATTCTACGAGTTCACAAACCTCCATTTTATGACTTCACACACCTCCATTCTGACTTCACACACCTCCATTCTATGACTTCACAGACCTCAAATCTGTGACTTCACTCACCTCCACTCTATGACTTCACACTGCTCCATTCTATGACTTCCCACACCTCCTTTCTATGACTTCACCCACCTCTATTCTATGACTTCACACCTCCATTCTGACTTCAGATACCTCCATTCTGTTACTTCACACACCTCCATTCTATGACTTCACACATCTCCATTCTATGACTTCACACACCTTCGTTCTTACTTCAGAAACATCCATTCTATGACCTCACACAACTCCATTTTATGACATCACAAACCTCCATTCTGTGAATTCACACACCTCTATTCTGAGTTCACAAAACTCCATTCGGTGACTTCACACACCTCCATTCTTACTTCACAAACCTCCATTCTATGACTTCACACACTTCCATTCTATGACTTCACACACCTCCATTCTGTGACTTCTCACACCTCCATTCTGAGTTCACACACTTCCATTCTGTGACTTCACACACCTCCATTCCGTGACTTCACACACCTCCATTCTTACTTCACACACCTCAATTCTATGACTTCACACACTTCCATTCTAGGACTTCACACACCCCCATTCTGAGACTTAACACACCTCCATTCTTACTTCACACACGTCCATTCTATGACTTCACACACTTCCATTCTAGGACTTCACACACCTCCATTCTGTGACTTCACACACCTCCATCCTGAGTTCACACACCTCCATTCTGTGACTTCACACACCTCCATTCCGTGACTTCACACACCTCCATTCTGTGACTTCACACACCTCCATTCTATGCCTTCACACACCTCAAATCTATGACTTCACACACCTCCATTCTGTGACTTCACACACCTCCATTCTATGACTTCACACACCTCCATTCTGTGACTTCACCCACCTCCATTCTATGACTTCACACACCTCCATTCTGTGACTGCAAACACCTCCATTCTATGACTTCACATACCTCCATTGTGACTTCACACACCTCCATTCTATGAGTTCTCACACCTCCATTCTGACTTCACAAACCTCCATTCTATGACTTCACAGACTTCGAATCTGTGACTTCACTCACCTCCACTCTATGACTTCACACTTCTCCATTCTATGACTTCCCACACCTCCTTTCTATGACTTCACCCACCCCCATTCTATGACTTCACACCTCCATTCTGACTTCACACACCTCCATTCTGTGACTTCACACACCTCCATTCTATGAGTTCACACACCTCCATTTTGACTTCACACAGCTCCATTCTATGACTTCACACACCTCCATTCTTACTTCAGAAACCTCCATTCTATGACTTCACACAACTCCATTCTATGACTTCACACACCTCCATTCTATGACTTCACACACCTCCATTCTATGTCTTCACACACCTCCATTGTGACTTCACACACGTCCATTCTATGAGTTCACACACCTCCATTGTGACTTCACACACGTCCATTCTATGAGTTCACACTCCTCCATTCTGACTTCACACAGCTCCATTCTGTGACTTCACACACCTCCATTCTATGACTTCACACACCTCCATTCTATGACTTCACATACCTCATTTCTGAGTTGACACACCTCCATTGTGACTTCACACACATCCATTCTATGAGTTCACACACCTCCATTCTGACTTCACACACTTCCATTCTATGACTTCACACTTCTCCATTCTGACTTCACACAGCTCCATTCTGTGACTTCACACACCTCCATTCTATGACTTCACACACCTCCATTCTATGACTTCACATACCTCATTTCTGAGTTGACACACCTCCATTCTTTGACTTCACATACCTCCAATCTGACTTCATACTCCTCCATTCTATGACTTCACACACCTCCATTCTATGACTTCACACACCTCCATTCTATGTCTTCACACACCTCCATTGTGACTTCACACACGTCCATTCTATGAGTTCACACACCTCCATTGTGACTTCACACACGTCCTTTCTATGAGTTCACACACCTCCATTCTGACTTCACACACTTACGTTCTATGACTTCACACTCCTCCATTCTGACTTCACACAGCTCCATTCTGTGACTTCACACACCTCCATTCTATGACTTCACACACCTCCATTCTATGACTTCACATATTTCATTTCTGAGTTGACACACCTCCATTCTTTGACTTCACTTACCTCCAATCTGTCTTCATACACCTCCATTCTATGACTTCACACACATCCATTCTGAGTTCACACACCTCCATTCTTTGACTTCACATAACTCTATTCTGACTTCACACACCAATGTATGACTTCACACACCTCCATTCTGTGACTTCACACACTTCCATTGTGACGTCACACACCTCCATTCCACGAGTTCACAAACCTCCATTTTATGACTTCACAAACCTCCATTCTGACTTCACACACCTCCATTCTATGACTTCACAGACCTCGAATCTGTGACTTCACTCACCTCCACTCTATGACTTCACACTGCTCCATTCTATGACTTCCCACACCTCCTTTCTATGACTTCACCCACCTCTATTCTATGACTTCACACCTCCATTCTGACTTCAGATACCTCCATTCTGTGACTTCACACACCTCCATTTTATGACTTCACACACCTCCATTCTATGACTTCTCACAACTTCATTCTTACTTCAGAAACATCCATTCTATGACCTCACACAACTCCATTTTATGACATCACAAACCTCCATTCTGTGAATTCACACACCTCTATTTTGAGTTCACACAACTCCATTCGGTGACTTCACACACCTCCATTCTTACTTCACAAACCTCCATTCTATGACTTCACAAACTTCCATTCTATGACTTTACACACCTCCGTTCTGTGACTTCTCACACCTCCATTCTGAGTTCACACACTTACATTCTGTGACTTCACACACCTCCATTCCGTGACTTCACACACCTCCATTCTTACTTCACACACGTCCATTCTATGACTTCACACACTTCCATTCTAGGACTTCACACACCTCCATTCTGTGACTTCACACACCTCCATCCTGAGTTCACACACCTCCATTCTGTGACTTCACACACCTCCATTCCGTGACTTCACACACCTCCATTCTGTGACTTCACACACCTCCATTCTATGCCTTCACACACCTCAAATCTATGACTTCACACACCTCCATTCTGTGACTTCACACACCTCCATTCTATGACTTCACACACCTCCATTCTGTGACTTCACACACCTCCATTCTATGACTTCACACACCTCCATTCTGTGACTGCAAACACCTCCATTCTATGACTTCACACACCTCCATTGTGACTTCACACACCTCCATTCTATGAGTTCTCACACCTCCATTCTGACTTCACACACCTCCATTCTATGACTTCACAGACTTCGAATCTGTGACTTCACTCACTTCCACTCTATGACTTCACACTTCTCAATTCTATGACTTCCCACACCTCCTTTCTATGACTTCTTCCACCCCCATTCTATGACTTCACACCTCCATTCTGACTTCACACACCTCCATTATGTGACTTCACACACCTCCATTCTATGAGTTCACACACCTCCATTTTGACTTCACACAGCTCCATTCTATGACTTCACACACCTCCATTCTTACTTCAGAAACCTCCATTCTATGACTTCACACACCTCCATTCTATGACTTCACACACCTCCATTCTATGACTTCACACACCTCCATTCTATGTCTTCACACACCTCCATTGTGACTTCACACACGTCCATTCTATGAGTTCACACACCTCCATTCTGACTTCACACACTTCCATTCTATGACTTCACACACCTCCATTCTGTGACTTCAAACACCTCCATTCTATGACTTCACACACCTCCATTATGTCTTCACACACCTCCATTCTATGAGTTCACACACCTCCATTCTGTGACTTCAAACACCTCCATTCTATGAGTTCACACACCTCCATTATGTCTTCACACACCTCCATTCTATGAGTTCACACACCTCCATTCTGACTTCACAAACCTCCATTCTATGACTTCACAGACTTCGAATCTGTGACTTCACTCACCTCCACTCTATGACTTCACACTTCTCCATTCTCTGACTACCTACACCTACTTTCTATGACTTCACCCACACCCATTCTATGATTTCACACCTCCATTCTGACTTCACACACCTCCATTTTGTGACTTCACACACCTCCATTCTGTGAGTTCACACACCTCCATTTTGACATCACAAACCTCCATTCTATTACTTCACACACCTTCATTCTTACTTCAGAAGCATTCATTCTATGACTTCACACACCTCCATTCTATGACTTCACACACCTCCATTCTATGACTTCACACGCCTCCATTCTGTGACTTCAAACACCTCCATTCTATGTCTTCACACACCTCCATTGTGACTTCACACACGTCCATTCTAAGAGTTCACACACCTCCATTCTGACTTCACACACTTCCATTCTATGACTTCACACTCCTCCATTCCATGACTTCACACTCCTCCATTCTGTGAATTCACAAAATCCATTCTATGATTCACACATCTCCATACTATGACGTCGCACACCACCATCTATGACTTCACACACCTCCATTCTGAGTTCACACACCTCCATTCTTTGACTTCACATAACTGTATTCTGACTTCACACACCAATGTATGACTTCACACACCTCCATCCTGTGACTTCACACACTTCCATTGTGACGTCACACACCTCCATTCTACGAGTTCACAAACCTCCATTTTATGACTTCACACACCTCCATTCTGACTTCACACACCTCCATTCTATGACTTCACAGACCTCGAATCTGTGACTTCACTCACCTCCACTCTATGACTTCACACTGCTCCATTCTATGACTTCCCACACCTCCTTTCTATGACTTCACCCACCTCTATTCTATGACTTCACACCTCCATTCTGACTTCAGATACCTCCATTCTGTGACTTCACACACCTCCATTCTATGACTTCACACACCTCCATTCTATGACTTCACACACCTTCATTCTTACTTCAGAAACATCCATTCTATGACCTCACACAACTCCATTTTATGACATCACAAACCTCCATTCTGTGAATTCACACACCTCTATTCTGAGTTCACAAAACTCCATTCGGTGACTTCACACACCTCCATTCTTCCTTCACAAACCTCCATTCTATGACTTCACACACTTCCATTCTATGACTTCACACACCTCCATTCTGTGACTTCTCACACCTCCGTTCTGAGTTCACACACTTCCATTCTGTGACTTCACACACCTCCATTCCGTGACTTCACACACCTCCATTCTTACTTCACACACCTCCATTCTATGACTTCACACACTTCCATTCTAGGACTTCACATACCTCCATTCTGAGACTTAACACACCTCCATTCTTACTTCGCACACGTCCATTCTATGACTTCACACACTTCCATTCTAGGACTTCACACACCTCCATTCTGTGACTTCACACACCTCCATCCTGAGTTCACACACCTCCATTCTGTGACTTCACACACCTCCATTCCGTGACTTCACACACCTCCATTCTGTGACTTCACACACCTCCATTCTATGCCTTCACACACCTCAAATCTATGACTTCACACACCTCCATTCTGTGACTTCACACACCTCCATTCTATGACTTCACACACCTCCATTCTGTGACTACACACACCTCCATTCCGTGACTTCACACACCTCCATTCTTACTTCACACACGTCCATTCTATGACTTCACACACTTCCATTCTAGGACTTCACACACCTCCATTCTGTGACTTCACACACCTCCATCCTGAGTTCACACACCTCCATTCTGTGACTTCACACACCTCCATTCCGTGACTTCACACACCTCCATTCTGTGACTTCACACACCTCCATTCTATGCCTTCACACACCTCAAATCTATGACTTCACACACCTCCATTCTGTGACTTCACACACCTCCATTCTATGACTTCACACACCTCCATTCTGTGACTTCACACACCTCCATTCTATGACTTCACACAGCTCCATTCTGTGACTGCAAACACCTCCATTCTATGACTTCACACACCTCCATTGTGACTTCACACACCTCCATTCTATGAGTTCTCACACCTCCATTCTGACTTCACACACCTCCATTCTATGACTTCACAGACTTCGAATCTGTGACTTCACTCACCTCCACTCTATGACTTCACACTTCTCCATTCTCTGACTACCTACACCTACTTTCTATGACTTCACCCACACCCATTCTATGATTTCACACCTCCATTCTGACTTCACACACCTCCATTTTGTGACTTCACACACCTCCATTCTGTGAGTTCACACACCTCCATTTTGACATCACAAACCTCCATTCTATTACTTCACACACCTTCATTCTTACTTCAGAAGCATTCATTCTATGACTTCACACACCTCCATTCTATGACTTCACACACCTCCATTCTATGACTTCACACGCCTCCATTCTGTGACTTCAAACACCTCCATTCTATGTCTTCACACACCTCCATTGTGACTTCACACACGTCCATTCTATGAGTTCACACACCTCCATTCTGACTTCACACACTTCCATTCTATGGCTTCACACTCCTCCATTCCATGACTTCACACTCCTCCATTCTGTGAATTCACAAAATCCATTCTATGATTTCAAACATCTCCATACTATGACTTCGCACACCACCATCTATGACTTCACACACCTCCATTCTGAGTTCACACACCTCCATTCTTTGACTTCACATAACTGTATTCTGACTTCACACACCAATGTATGACTTCACACACCTCCATCCTGTGACTTCACACACTTCCATTGTGACGTCACACACCTCCATCCTACGAGTTCACAAATCTCCATTTTATGACTTCACACACCTCCATTCTGACTTCACACACCTCCATTCTATGACTTCACAGACCTCGAATCTGTGACTTCACTCACCTCCACTCTATGACTTCACACTGCTCCATTCTATGACTTCCCACACCTCCTTTCTATGACTTCACCCACCTCTATTCTATGACTTCACACCTCCATTCTGACTTCAGATACCTCCATTCTGTGACTTCACACACCTCCATTCTATGACTTCACACACCTCCATTCTATGACTTCACACACCTTTATTCTTACTTCAGAAACATCCATTCTATGACCTCACACAACTCCATTTTATGACATCACAAACCTCCATTCTGTGAATTCACACACCTCTATTCTGAGTTCACAAAACTCCATTCGGTGACTTCACACACCTCCATTCTTCCTTCACAAACCTCCATTCTATGACTTCACACACTTCCATTCTATGACTTCACACACCTCCATTCTGTGACTTCTCACACCTCCGTTCTGAGTTCACACACTTCCATTCTGTGACTTCACACACCTCCATTCCGTGACTTCACACACCTCCATTCTTACTTCACACACCTCCATTCTATGACTTCACACACTTCCATTCTAGGACTTCACATACCTCCATTCTGAGACTTAACACACCTCCATTCTTACTTCGCACACGTCCATTCTATGACTTCACACACTTCCATTCTAGGAC